>ML824955.1:51133-66432 GCA_009831015.1 Picea engelmannii
AGAGTGGCAAATGTAAATGTATAGAACCATACAACATAATTGAGCACAATTATACAAACATCAAGAATAGTATAGATGAAAAAGACATGTGAAATGCTAATAAGGTTGGAGTTAGTTGATTTCTAACTTAAAATATTTTATGAGGGGAGTAGAATATATGTGGAGAGTTTTAAGAATGAAAATTATGTTCAAATGCATTTAAGTGTTTTTAAATATTTTTTAATCATGTCATTTTGTGAATTAATCACATTAATAAAAAAAAATCAATATAATTATTAAAAAAAATAATAATAATTAGTTTTAAAAAGTTGATTTCACTTTAGTAAAATAATAATGAAACTTATTTTAAGAAAAATAATTATAAGAACACATTTTAAAAGTTGGCATCACTCTCATTAAAGAGTGGAGACATAACTCTCACCTCTACACTGTAAGTTTTTCTAAAATTTTGGTAGCATTCATTTAGTAGTTAAAAATAGACTCATTGGTTAGATATCTCTAACAATTTATCGTGACATGACAACATAAACATAATTTTAAAGCAGGAACTAGCCCTTTGCAACTATTTATCTTGCTATTTTATTTTTTCAATCATCAACAACATTATATTCAAACTTCACTATGAATATATATAAGCCATGATTTTATTCCTTTTAAAATTCATGGTCTTTTATCTTATGAAAGTTTTAAAAATCAGGATTTTTATAACTTTGAAAATTAATTTTATGTATATGTAAAAGCATCAAAGTTCTTATAACTTAGGATGCAACTAAAGGTATAAAATTTTATGAAATGTGAAAATGTAATCAATATAAAATATTGTCACTCAACTTGTTAGGAAATCACAATACAAGTTTTCATGATAGTGATATAACTTCAAAACTTCAAAGATCAAAAACCACAATTTTACAATATTATTGTTAGTTTAATGTTAAATATGAGTAGGATCCTCTTTATCAAAAATAAATAAATTTAAGTAGATGTGTCACAAATTTATACAATTGGGTCATCAAGAGACTTCGGCGACAACATATTATGGCATAGGCAATTGCAATGAATTTTTTTGGAAAAAAAAATGTTAGTTGGCACACAAAATCAAAAGGGAAAAAAATAAGCATATGAGTATATTTGGTTTTATTAAAAAAATACCATTATTTAACTAAGATGATAGAATTTTAGGACCACCCACAAAAATTGCTAATATTATTATCCAAAACCTCCCATAAAGGGAGTGGCTCTCATATCCCAAATTAAAGGAAAAAATTTAATTGTCTATACCCATCAAGGTTATCCTTGATAGAGTTTAGAGTTTGTTCCTAATATAGCTTCTCTCACGTTGGGCCTTTCGTCTCCTTAAGCTTGGTGGTGAGACTAGAAACAAAATAATTCCAAAGATTTTACTAAGTAAAAGAGTTGCGATGGATACATATAATTGTGCATAAGGCCTTCTCTTGATTGCCACCTAAACAAACCATACAAYCTACAKAAACAAAGACTATAACCTAAATAGGTAATATTTGTATGGTTTTCCATCATGGGGTTTTTCCTAAAKAGTGGAGATTCACTAACCAAGGTATTTAGAATCCMTGATGTCCTTAGTGTGGCCATTCTAAAATGGTGAAATAAYTSTTATAGTTGTGTCTACTTTCTAACACTACTTGAGCATGGRCCAAGTAATAGTGTGGTYAACTTCTTCCTTCACCCATTCYTAGATAGATGCTCTCCTAGGGGATCATCTCCCTTGGGATGTTGAATTTTAGTTTGATTGGGTTCTTGTTCATGTTGAGATTATGTTTCTCTTGTGGAAAATGTTGAGATATGCCACCAATTTCCCAAAATTTTGTGGATTGTAGCTGATTTAGTGGTTCATTTATTTAGTTTGTTTTTTAAACAAATCACACAATGTGTGGATCCACATAAATGTACTCAATTCTATGTAATTGTTTGAGAGTTGCTATAAATATATGTATGCCCAAAGAGGCAAAAGAGTCTTGAGAGAGGTTGAGTGTGTGTAAGCATGGTCTAGCTAATGTAATATCTCCCTTGAACGACAAATAAATTGAATATCATTGTCATATGGATGTTTCCCTGTATAGAGTTTTACCACGTAAAATTGTCGTGTCAATTTGTGTGATTGCATCTTGTTCAAGATCTGTTATTAAATATATTTGTTTTTTTATGCTTCCACTACAACAAAAAAGGCAAAATGATGTTATATTTAATAAGGATCTCTCTTAAGATTTAACATGGGTTGAAAACTCTCTAATGTATGTGAGTTTGGCCTTGCAAATCATTGTACAAGTACAAAAATCCAAGTGGAGATGGGCCACTTGTAGTCATTTCTTGGTTTCTGTAGTGCCCCTCAAGAAATACGTAAGGGACCAACTGGTGCATCCCCAACTTAATGAGCTTGATCCAGGGAGTCTCAGTGGGCGGAGGGTACACCATGTCACAAGTGCAGTCATGCAATTAGAGAGAGGCATGCATAGTAGCACAACTTATCTCCTCAACTAGCATGATAGAATGACTCAATTCCCAACCCTAGCACTTGTTATTTGAGAGACCACAAAGCCATATGAATGAAACAAAAATGAATAGGTTTCAATCATTATGGAGGTCGAGACTATTGGCACTATTTGGGTTCCAACTCCCAATGATCGTGATGATCAACCACCCAGCGTTGGGCTCCTACAAAATATGATTATGACCAATATTTACTTGCATGTCCATGTTGCAAAGATGTTTATCACATCAAGAGAACAAAGAAGACAATGTCATGCAAGGGCATCAAGAAGAATGAATAAAGTAGACCCATCAACATATATCTATGAATTAGGTAGAGAAAGAATAAGGAAAACCCATGTAATGGCTATATACACCATTACTAGAAGCATTTTAAAGAGGGTGGTGGACATTTGGAAGAGACTAACTTGGCATGTAGATCGAATGCCCAAGCTATAAAAGACCAAACATGGGTTTCATAAACACTACACAAATAGGGTGTCTCATCAGAGGGACATAGAAAACCTCCCACTGAAGTGGAAAACAACCCTAAATAGTTTACATTTGCAAGGGGCAATCTCAATGTTTTTAAGACCAACTACCCTTGGTATGGTCATTTTTCTTGAGGTGAAACGCCATTTCCTAAGATATCACCCTTATAAAGTCAAATAATGTTGTCACTGTGAAAAGCCAAAATATATGGCGATAAATTTAAGAGTTCTAATGTAACCAAGTTGCTCTTCTAAGAAATTAGCAAACATTGTGGCCAGTAACCTAGATGTGACTTGGTTGGTGGGAGCCAACGATTTATTTTCCTTTGGGATGTATTTCACTATTAAAAATGAACATGTAATGTAGAAATTACATACATACATACATATATATATTCTAATTTAGAGTGCTACGTCAAGGTGAGGTCTAGCGTCAACTTGGGGCAGTTGTGACAATTACCCAAGTTCAAATCACAACAAAGATGCTCATCCCCTAGGTGGGATTTGTCAAATGTGGGGTTTCTCGGATGTGGTTATCAATCTTGGGCTTTGGGCCAATTATTAATTGTAACCTTTGGGCATAATGTTGATGTAGCATTCAAGCATATTATTATAATGGCATTAGTGAAGTACAAGCAACCCCATTTTTTGCTCAAGTGCAGGAGGGTGGAACGTGCTTATTTTCAAGTTTATCATCCATAAAAAGGTGGGTTTCCATTAAAAATGTATTCCAATTTAGAGCTAACTTCCCAACTCTCCAAGTAGTAATGTAGTGGAACGTGCTTATTTTCAAGTTTATCATCCATAAAAAGGTGGGTTGCCATTAAAAATGTATTCCAGTTTAGAGCTGATTTCCCAACTCTCCAAGTAGTAATGTAGTGATCCAAACCCCATCATCCAATTTTTCATGGAGGGGAGTAGATTCACTATCACATATGTACCCCACTAGCAACACCCTGACAAGCTTCTAATTGGGAAGTACCATACTACAAAACCTTTGCTACAATCAATTTTTATTACTTTCAATGAACACCTGTATATACACTAAAAATACATCACATTTGGGGATATATTAGAAGTTTTTAAAGAATACAACATTGTAAGGTATGAGATCAGCTACTTATTTTATGTTAAATGAACAAATGCATCATGAGCTTAAACATTTGTACATAGTGTTCATATAAACTTATGCATTGGATCAATTATTATTGAGTGAAGTTCGTAAGACTTGACGTGTGCTAGGATTTCAAGATTTATTCACAATATTATTCAAAATTACTTATTAATTGAAGAATACATAGTAGTGGCAATTGCAATCATGATGAAACATGAGCTTTCAAGCAAGTGCAAACCTCTTCTCTTAATAATTAAAATCCTATATTTTACTAGGCATACATGTAGATGTATGTGGGTTATCTTTAACTTAACCCATGGCTTCATTTCAAATTCATTTTGCTTGATGAGATTACCAATCGAGCTCATTCTTATTTTACTTGTACCAGTTTTTACATAATATGGTGAAATTTATAAATCAATTTGAAATAGGTAAGTCTTGGTGTGGATTATTGTATATAATACTAACAAAGTGATGCAGAGTTTGATCCCTCTTGTTTCAACATTTTGCATTGAATATTGCACATCCCAGGCCATATTTCCCACATCCATAATTGTTTTTCTGGACCAAATTTGCCCATTGTTATCCTACATAATGTTTTCACACCCTAGTTGTTTTCAATTTCTGTGAATAGTTCACATCTAAATGTTTTCTTGTCCAGCAAATGGCAATGGTGATCCCTTTAAATGGCAGGGGGAATTGGTTTGTTTGTATCTTGAAATTTTAATGGTAACAATGGGACAAATTTGCAAAGTGTGTGCCTACGTTATTTGAAAACTTGTTGCTAATATTTTTTGGGTAGTTAACCTTCCCTATTTTCACAAAAGATGGTACCAAACTCTATACAACATATGCTTTACAATCAAGTTATCTTTCACTACAGTTGTTACTAAGAATTATTTATTTTGTCATATCACCCAAGCCTTGCATCTAGCCTCGTCCACAAATAAAATCACATTAGCACAATTAATGAGCCACCTAGTTCTGAACCTAGGTCATCATTATTTCGAGCACTCCAACTTGTGACTAGACCACTACATAGAAATGTTTGTCAATGTTGTTAATTTACATAATTGAGAATCTTCTATGTGATTGACGACAAGGGTGATATTTGTGGCTTGCCATTGTTTTAACATAGTGGGGAAGTCTCTTATCCATTGGTTCTATAACACTTTTGTATTTGTTAGATGTTTTGTTTTTAGCTTTCGACAATTTTTTGGAATTCCCTCGAGATATTGTTAGCTTTGTAAAAGTCCAATCAACTAGATTCCATTCAACAATGAAGATTAACATGATTTAACTATTTACTACTATTAAGATTTTTGTGGTGATTGTTTTCAGAGTTGTTCAGATAATGCACAGTATTTACTACTACTTGAAAATCAATCAAATCAACAAACTATTGTTCCCTTGGTCTCTTGATCGTGCACTTAGAAACACTATGTTTCTAACTTTACTTGAGAGACCAATATCATGATGTTGTAGAATTGCGACGTGGTTGTAATCATTTCTGTACTTTTGGGGCAGCATATGGAGGAGGTGAGAGGGAGTCTTGTGCTCCCATAATGAGTTTGTGACAAATAACAACCATAATGCAAAACCCTTCTCACTACTAGATCAATCATTTGTTTTTCAACCCCTTTATACTCATTAGATTGACTTATATGGTGACCCAAGGCTTTGCTTTCTTTCCTTTATGGAAAGGGTGTTTCTATGCCTTGTAAGTGCTTTGCATTCTTGTGGATGTGTATACCATGTGACTAGATCAATGTCCAACCACTAAAGCCCAATTTCCGAGAATAATTAAGAAAAATGCTAAAGCAAGTTTGATCTGTATGATTGAAAACATCTTTCTCCCATGTTGTGGTGTGGATGGTGATGCTTTAAGTTTTTAGGCATCACTGCACTCTGCTATATTTTTACTTTTGTTTGAGAAAGTTTCCTTGCAATATCACGCTTGTGACTAATTCTAGTGGTAAACAGTTCATGCAAAAGGCAGAAGGATGAATTGGTGAAGTGATGTCCCCGAGAAGTGGAAATAGGAAATGGTAGTTCTAGTTTACATATTATTAGTTGTGCCACTCCTTGTCACTCAACAGAAATTAAAACATTTTTTTGCTTATCCGATTACAATGAATGTGATTCTCCTATTTTACACAGAACTCTTTGAATTTCTTATTTTCCCTATCATTTATGCATTTATTTCATTATAAGACACCCCACACCTCAGTTTTATAGTTCTACTTTAACTAAATCCACTTCATCCCTAAGCTGCATCATGGTTTGGTCGTTACAATGGGAAACTTTTTTTCTTTTGATATAAAATACTTATATTGCACATTTTTTACAAAATAAAAGGGTCCCTAGGCAGTAACCACAAGCTCTAAAAAAATGTCTAGGCCAACACCCTACTAATGGTCAAAAAAAATACCCAATAGCATGATCCCTATCAAACTCACCACTTGGGCATATAGTAAAGCAACAACACATGATACACTGCATATAGACTTTGGTGTGTGCTGCAAGGTACATTGTAAACAAACATGCTACGAATGACATCATAAACGATTATATTCTGATGATTGAAAATTCATAAAGGCCCTGTATATACTTCCAAGGTAAGAAGATGGATACCCAATAAGCATGTAATTAAAGTGGACGATTAAGCTTTGTCAGGGCCCACATACTCCCAAAAAAATAACAATCTTCTCAATTTACTTTTGAAAATCAATTCTTAATACCAAAATTTTACTTCCCAAACTTATTTTACGTGAAGAGCAAAACTGTGTTCAAACTTCAGTGACATTTTTGTATTTAAAGTGGTTATTTGTATCCCATTCTTCAGTTAGGGCAACATGGGAATGATATGGATTGGTCAATGCAATTAATTGTCTATCACTTTAACAAGTATTGGAGTATTTTAGTAGATTCACATTATTTATTAGGTGCAAAATGCTCCCTCGAAATGCCACTATATTACTTAGAGAAACGTGCTTTTGAATTCAAGTCCACTGTTGTACATGGAGTACATTTTGTTCTTTTTAAAGAGCATTTTGGTAATGGCAATGCAAAATGCCATACTCAACTTGCTCACTGTGGTCATTGATCCCTAGCAAACTCTTTGATGCATTAATCACATGGTCATTGATCCCTTGCAAACTCTTTAATGCCTTAATCACATGAACTTGTTTTAAATGATATCTAGGTTGGATTTTCGCGGCTTGGTGAAAAAATGACGCTATAAATGAAGATCACTCTAAAAATTCAATGTGAACTAGGCAAGAGCTACCCGTGTGTGGCCTTCAACTTAAGTTTTAGATGGTCAAGAGCTTTCTTCGAAACATGACAAGAAGGCTTCGAGACAGAACAAGGGTTGCTCAAATTCGAGACAGAGAACGGGGGCTGCTCAATTTGTGTAAATGCCTACGGGAATTCAACATAATTACTTTTAACAGAAGGATATATGAGGGTGATGAATCTCATAGATCACCAATGGTAACTTCGGGGCCTATAAGAGATAAGTTGTGGTCAAGGTCTTCGGTGGGGAATGGCAAACAATGGGGTTCAAAGTTTTATTGAGAGCAATTCATTAGGGTTTTTGTTTGAGGGGGGATGTGGACGGAGAAAACTGAGCTCTTATTGTATTGATGTATTGATAACCAGGATGGAAGAGATGTCACGTCCATTCAAATTATAAAATAAAATTTTAAAAACAAAATGGTTGTTTATAATGTTCCACCCAAAAAAACTACTATTAATTACCATAATGAAAAAAAAAAATAGCATAGATCCATCTTAACCCGAATACATGTGTGTACACAAGCAAAGCCTCAAAGGTTAACCCAATTGGTACTAGATGCTCTTGTGCTAAATCCACAAACATCTCGAGAACAAATTTTCCTTTGGGGTTACTAGTTGCTTATACGACTGGTCACTCTGCCTACCATCCGAAAATTACTGGGAAGAAAGAAAGGGGAGAGCTTTATGAGTGTTGAAATAGTATTCATTCCCCTATTCTTCACTTAAGTGTGTGAGGGTGAGGTGAGATAATTTCCTTGGAAAAATAAAATGTGTACACAAACAACCTACCTAGCACTGGTGTTGTTGTATATTTGTTGTTGCGTCGTTGTCAATTATTCTTCTTTCCAATATATATGTTGTGATATTTAGATACTTAGGAATTAGTTAAGATCAACTTGGTCTAATGTGCCGTTAAGTAAAAGTGTGTTTCTTAGTGTGTTCTTTAGTATGCATTAGAATGCATTTGTAGTTAGAAAATCTGACGATCACGATATGTTCCCAGCATAGAGTGATCCGACGGTTCATATTCTCCTCAATCTTAACTCTATGGCTTAACACCAGACTGGTCCATGATCTCTATTTAAAAAGCATGGAGGGTCATTTCCCAATGATCGATTGTGAAAAAACTCTATTGTAGAATCTCTCTGTAAATTTTTCTTTTGCATTAATAAATTGTTCCAAATAGCCACGTTGGGTGGGGTTGTGAATGTTTCTTTGTAGGTGTTTTACCACGTGAAAACATTGTTGTGTTCATCTTTGATCTAGTTGTGTGAGTGGTTACTGAAGGTGTTTGTCCTCTGCTAGAATACATGTATTGTCATATGTGCCAATTATGTGCCAAAAGACAATATAATATACAATCTGATTGTTATCTAAAATTTCAATTTCTCAATATGTTGCGAAAGGAATCTCAAACTGAAAGTATCCACATCCTATTTCCCAATGCATGATGACCAGCTATTGATTCTAACTTATCACACTGCTGTCATGTCATGAGAACCAAAGGATGAACAACTTTTGTAGAGGAATGATGTGATATGGACTTTAAAATGGCTTACATGGATAAAATCCCAACCATAGGAGATGATATATTATCAAATTGAAACAAAAGACCAAAATAATAGCATAATTAAGGTACCAAACAAACTGTAAGCAAGCAAAATTATGTCCTGGTTAGATCTTAACATTCTTTGACCACTTACCTCTCATGGACCTCGTTTGTTGGTGTGTCTTGGAGCAACCTTCGCTAAGCTGATTCACAATTTCTCAGGCTACCACTAATATGTGAGCGATATTTTTATGCACTCTATAACAATGTAGCACAATCTGTTAATGCATCCCCTATAATACTCACGCCAAAATACCACGTGGATTTATGAAGCTACAAGTTACTTTATCAGCCACAAACAGTAAAAATAGGGAAATTCAGAGCGGTTACTTTCCTGAATAAACAAGTAGCAAGTTACAGTGTCAACCATTAAGAAAGCATATAAAAGCGCATCCTGATAGTCATAGTTTATAACATTATTGTACGTCATACTTGCTAGAACTTTGAAAAGCATCCTTGTTTGCATTGGATGAATAGGCATCATATTTTACTACATTAACCAGGAGGCCAATTCATTTGCCTTCCACCAAGTAGATGAATATGTAAATGGTACACAGATTGGCCTGCACAATAAACGTACCTTTAAGTATATACTATAAAGTGTTCGCTTTCAATTCATGTAAAAACACATAAATATAAAACAAACATGAACCTGAATAAGAACTTATATCCATTAGGGATAAAGAGTTCACTTCAATTCATGCAAAAACATGTACGTATAAAAGAAACATGAACTTCAATAACTTACATCCACTAGGACCATCGTTAATGACAATTCTAAAGCCATCAGATAAACCTTCCTGCTTTGCAATAACTTTTGCAGTGTATAGCAGGTGACCTAGAATATCCTCATGCCTCTCTTCTGCCTATTAAAAAAGAGCAAGCCAACCAAGAATTTATGTCAAATGTGATAAAACCATGAATCAAGCAGATGAAATGACCATACAAGTGAATTCTGGACGCACCTGAGATAGGCCAGTCAAGCCATCCCTTACTTTGGGGATGATAATGATATGAGTAGGTGCTTGGGGCGCAATATCTCTAAATGCAAGTACCTGAGACAGTACAATTCACTATATCAGCTTCAAATCAAACAGGTTTGACATCATCCCACAAGCAACAGTCTGTCAAAGGGATCAATAAAAGAGTGGTTATCACGTACCAAAAAAAATATTCCATCCAAATGAAATAATTTTATAGTGGATCTCTTAATTGGGATAAGCTTGTAACTGTTCGGCATTATTTTGTCTGTCTTTCAGAGAGATGCTCTGCTTAATGCTTATTGCAGTGAAGGTTTAACATGCAAATCTCTGGCCCCTGGGTGGGGTGTCAGGAAGGAATGAAAGTGTACGCCTGATGGGCAGCTGGAGGCAGGTGATGTAAGGCGCGTGTGGAGAGGAGAGGGGATAATAGGTGGTCAAGGCAGCTAGCCCTCAAAGTACTGCCTCCCTCCCCAAGCATTGATTTACCCATCTTGTCCAAGGACATTCTCCAACCTGGTTCAAAATGGTGGAGACCTGGTTCATCATTGCAATGCAAAGATTTATCACGAAGTCTTAAAAGAGGAATACAACCAGCAGGGGTACACTCGTGGGTTTTGATGGTTAGGCTTCTTAGCTGTTAATCCATTCCTCTGTCTGCATATCTTTTTGTTCACTCTGCTTGCTGGAAGACAAGGTGAGAGCTGGAGTCTGGGGCATGGGTATTGGCAAGAAACTCCGTTTGGGGGATTGCATGCCTAGGCTGGAGGATGGCCAGCAGCAAAGGGAAGGAGCCGGAGGAAACAAGGCATGGCCTGCGCAGAGGTAGGCCCAGAAATTGCTAGGCTGCCTCCAGTGCTGGGTGAAGCCACTGATCAATAGGTTTCAAATTTTGGCAATGGCAGCAGCAGAAGCTTACAACAGCAGATTCACAGCTGATGTTAAAAAAGAGGTGGAAGAAATTGAAGCCAGAGTAAGACAGCGAAGGGGCATGACCTCCTACGACAAGGATGAAGAAATGTTTCAGTGAGTACCTGACACTGAATTTTCTGGGAGTAGAGACAGCAAGTGAAACGGGACCTGCTATAACAAAGGAAGAGGACCTGAGGGGGTTGATGGCAGCAGTGAAGCAAACAAGGGAGGGGAATCACCTCCCACTTCAATTACTGTTGATTCTACATCAGGCTCTGAGGAGTAGACTCAGTCATTCCAGGTTTTGTTACTTGTGTTTGATAGTCTTGTTGTATATATGCCAAGCCTGCTTGGTTTAGATCTAGGCAGATATAGGCTCTTTTTTAAGACTTTAGTTCTCTCTGATGGACCTAGAAAAGCAAAAACTGATCTCAGAACAGTTCCTTATTTTTTGAAAACTGTGGCCCAGCTCTATTTGGTGCAGCAGAGCACAGACTGATTGTATTTTTTTCTGTATATTATTAATAGATCTAGTAGCTAAATTACAAAAACAAAAACAGATCTCTGGCCTATTAGAGTACAAGAATAATTAAGAAGAGAGTAAAGCTTCCTGGTTTTCTTCTCTTACTACAAGGATAAAAAAAAACGAAAAATTAAAATATATTGTGTCCACGATTTACCAAAGGCAACCAAGGAAACTAAAAAGGCAGTACCAAGAGACCTCTAGACTGAAACAAAGAATAGAGTATACAAAATAGCCGTAAAGTATGGCTAAGAGCGAATAACTTCCAATCTAAGAAAAATATCACACCCATAACAGCTAGAATAAGCCAACAGTCAGACTGAAAAAACGCTAGTGTAAGCAAGTTAGTTTCGATGAGAATTTTGCCTACATCTTCAATACTCATTTCAAGTATATCTAATAAATCAATTTTCACATGTGAGACTTGCTGACTATGACGTTAAATAGCATTATACATTTGCTGAGTGCTCACGTATAGGCAACAACAGATTCCAAATAAAGTTATGCAGTTGTTCATATATTTGCTCCATTTAGTCCTCTGCCTTCTGCTAGAAACTTGTACAATTTTGTATATGTAGCTAAGTTGCACGAAACGGGGAAACATTTGGAAGTTTCCGAAACGGGGACATCAGGAAACGTGACCCTCCAAAAATGGAAATGCCATATACATATATATAGAGAGAGAGAGAGAGATTTTTTTTAAATAACACATTATCTTGCAAGAAAAAAATAATGATACACATAAATGACATTTTAGAAGGAAAACCGTGTCTATATTAACATGAAAGGACATGTGGCACACAATTATAGGGGTAACGCCTTGCATGAGGACACTTGGATACAACCATGGAATAGGAGCATTGGACTAACATCTTGTTAGAGAATGCACCATCCTAGAGGAGAGACATTAAACCCTAGGAGAATCATTCCTAGAGAACATTTCATCATGGGGGTTGGATAAACCCTAGTATGACACTTGTACATCATTGTATTGTAGAGAGCAATGTTATCAGAACGGAACTGATCAACCCCAAAAATGTTAACCGGTGGACATCGAGGTACATAGAGGGCTTGATGCTCTTGATTGAATGCCAGTTCCATACCCTTGTGCATGATAGAATCCAGTGAAAAGTTGGAAACGTTGTAATCCTGCCAATCTTGAAATCCTAAAAACCGTTAAGTCTACTGAATTTTGAAAGGGACCTAAAATTCTACTTTCTCCATATGAAGTCCAGACTCCAATGAGGTTGGAAGTTGGAACCACTCTCAAACATCCTGAAACAATTAATGGTAATGTTAAAAATTTAAGTAAAAGGATGAAAATGAAAGATACTAGGGTGGGTGAAATGGATGATATTTGGACAGATTTAAAATGTTTATTAGTCGTTAATGAGGGGATTTTTGCCACCTAAGGGACCCACGGCTCTCTTGACTGCTTGGATGGGCTTGCAAACCAAAAAAGATCTGTCGAAGCGATTGTTGTACAGGCCGAAACGCCTTGGAAATGTCGCCAACCATACCGTACAACGTTTTGAAATTGGGAAAAATCGTACAGTACTAACAATGGCGTTTCGATGGAGTTTCATACCCATTTCAATGTTTCGGCGTGTTTCGGGTACTAGTACGACACCCAAGGGGTCATTTCCTGCAACATAGATATGTAGTAAATTAATGGAACAATAATGCAGTGTTTTAGAATAATTACTATAATGTGCAAATCTTTTAGGCTTTTATGGTTCATTTCAAGCTGGTTATCAATATCAAGATCATCCGCATCAAGATTTAAGAAGACATTTCAAACTGTTGATTCACGGTCCATATTTTAGGAATTTGCACATGTACAACAAAAGGAATGACATTTGACCTCCTTTGGGTGTAAAAAGTGTCACATGTTCCTTGTTAGAGTTGTTTCTTAAATATTGATAAAACATAATAATTAAAATGGACTAATAGACAATAAAAATTGGCTATAAATATGTTGGATCTCTTAGGTTGTAAAAGAAATATCTTTGCTCTATGACGGCAAGTTGATAATTTTTTATCATCGATATAGTAATAAGGAAGTGATATCCACATCAAAATGTCACTTGTTTAGGCCATGAGGTTATGTTATTTATTTTATATTTAAAATTTAAGATGTTTTTCAATTACAAAAATTGTGATTTTTTTTACTTTTTTAAACATGATGTAAGGTCCTCGGCTAGAAGGGCACGAGCACCCTCGCCGAAGTCCTCAAGGAGACAGAATTTGGAGTTGCTCCGACACCCAAGAGTCACACTAGTTGGGCAAGTGAGCACCTTGGGCGCGAGAACATGACAAGGAGCTTGCCCAAGCATGAGGCAAAGCACAAGGTTGGGCGCACCACAGAGGTTGGGGCGCATCGGCACGAGGAGCGCAACCAAGTTTGGGGCGCGTCGGTCCCGAGGGACACGAAGGTTGACGAGTGCATGGGTTCATTTGGACGCAAGGGTCCACAAAGGGGCGCATCGGTTCGTTTGGGCACGCTGGTCCGCGAAGGGGCGCGACACACCCAAAGGACACGACGATTCGCAAAGGTAACGTTTGGAGTCCATACAAAAGAACAAGGGTGCACAACCAAGAAGACACAAGGAAGAGAGAAAGATCGAAGTCAAGGTTCTGCAGTAGATTTGGATAAGGAGGGGAAAGCTCCCTCAAGGAGCCAAGTCACTCCACATGGGAGGAGTTGTGCTACCTTGAGGTGATTCTATGGACAGAGTTGGAGTGACCTTCTTTAGATTGAATCTAGCAGTAGGCAAGGCGACTTTGGAGTTTGGAGAAGTCTTGTCACCGGACTGGGTGAGGCATGCTATGAGACAAAACCGCAGGTCTGTGTGAAGTCTTGCGGCAGAGGAGAGACGATGAGTCTATGATGGGCGCCCATCTAGGGCACACCATAGGAGTTGTGAAGGTTGTTGCAATGGACGAGTCTTGGGGTGACGAATCTGTGTATAAGTATCTTGGTGAGGTGAAGTGAGTCGTGCGACTATGCCCAAGTTGTAAACCAAGCCAGTAGTGCTCATATTGTAACTGTTTCGCAATAATAAGATTTAGTCGGTGTTAGGCATGTCTTGTGTTGCTCACACTATATTTGTGTGTCTCTTGTTTGTTTCACAAGTGTTCTCTTTGTTTCACAAGTTCATGGATGTATGTTTAAATGACTAAGTGTTAAGTTGTTAACAAAACGTCCAAGTATACAAATGAGTTGCACTAGAGTAGGAGTGTGACTCACTCATAGCCTAGAACGGGGTATGGGTATGCTCCAAGTGAAGAGGTGTACTCTAGACGAAGTATCCTTGGTGTTGCCAAACAGCCAAGTGAAAACCGTCGCGGTGTCGCACGCCCTCAGCGGGTGCATGATCGTAAGATTTGGGCAGGCATCCTGTGAGGATGTGATAGATGGTATCAAAGCTGATTTTGGTGAACAGATTGGCTAGCTCTTCAGCACTATCTCAACGACAAATGATATCAAAGCTGATTTTGGTGAAAAGATTGGCTAGCTCTTCACCACTATCTCGGCGATAGATGGTATTAGAGTAGATTTGGCTCTTCACCACTATCGCAATTAGAACGGTGGTGTTGAGGCACACTGCAATTGGTTTCACAGTTCGTTGCGAAGACAATTCAGTGGGAACATTCGTAGACTTGGTGAACAGTTCGGTGGAGCGAACTGGTTCATCGCAGATACCTTGCATCAAACTTACAACAAAGCTTTTGATTGATAATGCGGCGGAAGGTTGATTTGGATGCACCCTTTGTATAGACCGAGAGCAGAGTTTGCAATGAAACGAAGCACTTGGCCAGGGTGGGTGGTCGCAGAACTCATCACAGAGTTCATCGCAGGACTTGT
>ML824956.1:8214-24392 GCA_009831015.1 Picea engelmannii
GGGGATATCCCCCCCGGACCCCGCAGAGGGGGTACCCCCCCTTTGCACTCCCCCGCGTGGAAGAGTGTACATACTTCTAGGGTGTAAATACTTCATGGGGTATAGACACGGCTGAAAGCAAAGAACCTCTGCATCAGGAAGATAATCAGGCTCCACAACCAACACCCTATAGATTCCATGGAAATATGCTCGAGGATCCATAAATTTGCTCAGGAATTAATTAGAAACAGTCGACTCCCAAGACTAGATGAACGTGGGAAGAACCTAGTAACAAAAGAACTGGTGAGTGAAATACATGATAGAACCAATTAAAGGAAGGAAGTAGTTGAAGAAACTACCTTCGCCTCCAAAGATCTCATTGATCAACACTTGATACAACCAGTAAAGAATCATACCATGGTACACACTTTCATGATGAAATTGGAAAAGGATATGGGAACCCTTGAGGAAAATATCACTATTATCAATTCAAAATTAGAAAAACTAACATACAGAAGAATTAAATCACTATATGATCAA
The DNA here is from genome assembly GCA_009831015.1 of Picea engelmannii. NCBI lineage: Eukaryota > Viridiplantae > Streptophyta > Pinopsida > Pinales > Pinaceae > Picea > Picea engelmannii. The sequence continues at coordinate 8,734 of ML824956.1, forward strand.
CTGGAAGTTTGGAAAGCCTACCAGAGGAGCACAAATCCATAAGAAAAGGAAAAATTACCTATCTTTTGTCTTGTCCTTTTCCTAACCAATCTCAATTTCGTCCCATTATGTACACTTTTCATTAGGGATGAGAAGGTGAACCATTTTTGTAACTTCTCCTTCAAGAAGAAGATGAAGAGTCACATAGGAGTTACTAAAAAATTGTATAAAATAGAATAGAACCATATTTGAAGGGGACTTTTGGCTTTTCAAGCAATGAATAGATTCAAGAACTAATTCAAGGAATTAAACTTTGTTAATGAATATTGAGAATCCCTTAGGACCAACTGTCATAGAAGGAATGATTGTGTATGAACAAATATAATCTGAGAACTACTTCTGGTTAAGATGAACATTATTCATATGGACTGTAAGTGTTACAGAAATATTCCCTTGCAGACATGTGAACTTTACCTTGGATTACTGACCCCTATAACAAGAGAGAAACAATCATTTGGACACTACCATTCCTATAAAATAATTTTTCTTATCGAAAAAGAGAGGAGAAGGTAAAGTAGGATGTACTATGTTTATGACATTTTTCCTAGTTGCTCCTATCCACAAGCTTGATCCAATTCATGGCTCAAGTCAATACTGCAATGAACATCAAGAAACAAGCAACTTCCTTCTACTCTAATGGATTAGGAAAAGAAAACCCATCTTTGCAAATCAAATTAAACATATACAAGCACATGAAACCACACACTTGAAGGAAATAGACTAATTATATTAAATGAGAACAAAGAAAACTTATAGACAACAAATGATGTTAGTTGCAACTCCTCCAAGCTCTCCTCATCCAAACCTTGCATGAATCCCACGATCATAAGTCTAATATCTCCCACCTTCCTCCTCTTCTCCATGGAAATCCCTCATTATATAGGGTTTGGAGGCTTAACCACCATGGAGAAGATCACTCACTACATCCACTAAAATCAGATCTCCATGATTTTTAGGGAGAAAATATCTCTCAAGGATTTTAGGGAGAAATTATCTCTCAAGGATTTTAAGGAGGAAATATCTCTCAAGATCCACCAAATTAGGATTTTAGTTTGAGAAAATATCTCAACCATCCATGAGATTCTCAACCTCTCCTTGATATTAGGAAACTAAATGTGAGGTGGATTCTCACACGAAATTAATTTCGTTTTTATGAGTCTTAATAAATAATTCATGTGAACATAATATTTTTACCTTCATATGAATAATAATGAATAATTCATATGATATATTTCTCTACCACATTGACTAGGGATTGTGAAAAATGTTATTTTATGGTGTCAAGGTGTATGTGACACTTAGCAAGGTGCATATGACACTTTTACGGCACATGTGACACTTAGGGTGAGGTACTTAAGTGTGGAATTTTGATGTGTAACAATAAGAATGTTATGTTGTTATAGACTAACTCTCATACAATATGTTATATTCTTCAGTTTAGAATATTTCTTTAAATATATTAATGCCTTGATATTTGTGAGTTGTGAATGTATGCATTATTGTAACCTAGACTACTCTGGTTACACATATTTGTATACACTTGTTTCTGATCTTGCTCTTTTATCTCATCTGTCTGTGTAGAAGTCATGCAGGATTTGGTTTCATTTTACAACTCATTGGTTATTTTAGTATGCTTCTAGCTATGATAGATCAACTTAGGTTAGTAATAGGTTAGATTTATTTTCATACATAGTATTCACCTACATATTTTCATTGCATTGACTTCAATTATCCACTCTCATTGGTACACCGAACCAAAAATCGGTTAAAAACCCAAAAATAGTAACAATGTCAGCCATGCCAAATTCTAGATGGGATTCCTAATCTAAATTGTGCATAGTCTAGTTGGGACCATGTATCGGGGAGTACCCCTTTATATTTTCGGGCTACATTAGACCCGTCAACAGAGCCCAACAGGAAACCATCTTTCAATGTACCTTTAATATTAACAACATTAATATGGAAGCTCTTCTTCAGTGTTAAACAAGATGGGAATGCTTGGGGGATGCACTAAAAAGCAACGAACCTTTTGGATATCCAAATTTATTTGATGTCATGGACAAGGTGGATAAATATGGAATGTATTACAAGTTATGGCGTGAAGTGGTTATGGATTTGTTTTTATTTTCCTTTAATTTGTCACACTGCACTAGTTTATCAACATTTTTACAAGTGGGGTGTGCTCGAGAAAGAATTTTTTTGGAAAGGTATTAAGAAGGATTTTGGGAACTATAAAAAATCTGAACCTAGACACTCCTCTTATAATTTGATAAGTCTTCACTCGGCCCCTACAATTTCTTACTCTGATTAAAGCGATATAGCTACACAGGGGCATGAAACACCTTCAGTTGGGGGGTGATGATGGGATCCTAATTTTCCATCTTTAATACCCTTTTTCCTTCACCTTCACACCCCATTTTTATACCATTTACCTCTAATTTGTTATGTGCGTCAATAAATGTGAAAACATAACTTCAGGAATATAAATCCTTAGCTTTAATAAGAAACCCAAATCATTCACTTAAAATAATGAACACAAGAATGAGATAAAACCCTTGAGGTAGGGTAACACCATATAATAATCCTTATGGAAAGATAACTCTCCTCAAGAGATTCTTTATACATTCACAATATTCTTCACTATGCTTCAATGCATTCCTTACACCTCTTTATATAATGTTATATGTCTCCTAAGAACATTCTAAAGAAGGAACCTTCCAGTAGGTGGAACCCTCTAGTAAATGTTCTCACCTTTATTGTGTTCAGATTATTACATGTACATGGTCATATATCTATTATTATGTACATTGGGCAAGTCCTTAGGTACCCCATATTACCCCTCCTAGGTATACTTCATTCCATCCCCCTTCCCATTTTTTGTCATCAAAACTTAGGAAGAAACCATACAGTATGATCAGCTAAGCCATCTAGCCAGTTGGTACCATGCACAACCATCCATCCATCTTAGTGAAACATGGACATGGGGTCCAACTGTGGCTTTTACTCGATATTGATTCTGGTTTCTTCTTGGGATCCACATCTTCACTATGCTACTCTGATATCTCCATGCATTGCGTCCTCCTTGTACCTTCATATTGGTTTCCTTGTTGGTCCCATGTCAATCCATAAGAAGTGTGTTGATGCTCACACTCATGCCTTGATGATTTTTGTTTCTCTATGTGGTTTGGATAGCAAAATAAAAAAAACCTTAGCAATCAATTCTTCTTTCTTTGACTATGACTCTTCAACATAACGTTCCCTTGAGTTATTCAGCTCATTTTATTCTTTTTAATGTTCTTCCATGGGATTTTCTTCATGTTCTTCTGTAGACTCTACCTATGATTCAACTTTGGAAATTGTAATAAATTCTTTACTTGCACCTATGGGCCCTTCTTGATTAGTAAGAGACATATCCTGCAATGTAATTTTCTTTTCATTATACCAAATCTTCAAAAATTCCTTCTGCACATTCACATTAACTATACCAACTGATTCCATTGAAGGATATCCAAGAAATATAACATCATCATCATTCATATCTATGGCATGAAAATTAGAATGCAACTCACATTTTTCCATTGTAATCTTCAAATATTTAAAAAATTGAATATTTTCACCTTCAACCTGTGTACTTTGAATAATATTTGTCAGAACTTGCAATCTATTAACCAACTGAACATTAACAAAATTTTGTTAGAAATTAGGGTTAATAGAAATAATGAAATTTTGTTTACGAATACATCAATGAACATGCAATATAGCGCTGCCACATGAAAATAAACCCTTGGTCCTTTATTTATCCTTAGACTTTGCATGAGACCACTTGTATAAAATTAATTTTTCATATGCTTCATCAGAAAGTTCAATCAACTCGTTATAATTAAATAATTCCCACCATATGAATGCAACTTCTTTGAAATCATAAAGTAGACAAAAATTCCACCTCTCTTTCGATGTTGACGTTTTATTTTGTATGTATTCTTCAACACTAGGGCCATCACATTTTCAAGTAAAATACATCTTGCTTTGAAGAAATCTTCAACCAAAACTAGGGTTTCTAAAAATAACTTACTTTTCAATGAAGTTCCTTAAGGTTGCTACAACTATACTTCTTCGATTGAATATTATGACCAAAATTATGAAATTCCACAATCAGTATGCATATAATGATGTTAGTTTCATTGAATTTTGAGCACTCTAACAAAATAAATATGACCTGCAAATCGTGTGACCATCCCTAGTAAAACCTTGAAAATCGTTGATTTTAAAATGTCGATAACTTCACTTCCTAGAGTCTATTTTAGAGGATTTTGTTTCAAAGCAGATATTTTTCTAAGAGGAACTTAAATATCCAATTAGTTTATGCAAATTCAGCTAAAAAAAGTTTCAAAATTTAATCTGACGTTCTTTTCCCCCTTTTTTCTTTTGAAAAGGAATATGCAAAAAGAAAACAAATTCTTCTTGATTTGTCTGAAGAAGGAGCTCTAATACCAAATGTTATGTGCCTCAATAAATCCAAAAATATAACTTCAGAAATATAAATCCTTAACTTCAATAAGAACCCTAAATAATTTACATAAAATATCAACACAAGAATGAGATAAAACCCTTAAGGTAGGATAACACTATATATTAATCCTTATGGAAGGATAACACTCCTCAATACATTCTTGATACATTCCTAATATTCTTCACTATGCTTCAATACATTCATTAAACCTCTTTATACAATGTTATCTATCTCCTATTCTAGAGAAGGAATCTTTTAGTAGGTGGAACCTTCTAGTAAACCTTCTCACCTTTATTGTGTTCACATTATTACATGTACATGGTCATATATCTATTATTACTCCCATTGAGTACCTCCCTAGATAACCCATATTACCCCTCTTAAATATACTACACATCATGAATGGATCGCAGGTGCTTAACCTTAGTTGGGGGAAGGAAACTAGAGCCTTTCACACTAAACCTTGCTTCTCAAACTTAAGTGTTGTGGAAGAGTCCTTAAACCATATTTTAATAAATTGTACATCTATCTCGAATATTTCCTCCTAATCAACTAAATATGAACGTATTTTGTGACAAACTGTGGAAATGGATTCGAATAAATAGCCAAAGAAACCTTGACTCGAAGATGGAAAGACATATAAACCTCTTGCAAAGTCTTGAAATTTAATTTAGTTAAATTGAAAATTCACAATACTGCCCTTTCATGGAAATTTCACCCTTGAATAGATTTTAGACGTTGGGGAAAATACCATCTCTACATTTTTTTTTTTATATATCATTGGTGTGGGATGCATGTAGTTGTGCATATTCCAATAACTATACATCAAACATCGGCGGGCTTTGTGACAAATTCAGTGGCAGAAAAGAATTCCAATAGATTGTGACAAATTAATTTCTGTCTTATGGTGATCAGTCCTTAATTTATTGACTTAGACTTAGACTTAATGGGGTTTGCGAAAAATTTGGTGGCCTTTGTGACAAATCCGAACAAATTCGATGGCCTGTGTGACAAATTGATGAAAATAATTGCAATAAATTAATTTGTCCATATTAAATTTCTGTCCATTCACTCTTGCTAATTCATGTGCTCTTGTTTTGAGCATGGAAACGAATGGATGGAAGAGGAGATCAATTTCTAGATGGATGTAATAAATTTTTGGTCATTCCAGGAGGGAATGGATGCCTGTGTGCATGAGATTGATGGAAGTTCAGAAACAACTTTCCACAACTAAGAATCCTTGGAGTTTCTAGCAGGGATATTTCCTAACCAGTAGCACTAGAGCCCTTGAAAGAAATGGAATAGTCTGAGGGAATAAATGGAAGAAAAGGGAGTTAATTTATTTATATTATGCAAGATGAAGGGGAAAGAGAGATGGAAATTAGGATTTGTTGTGTGGTTGGGAAACCATGAGATCTTGTTAGATAAATGGTGTGTTTATATCTGGCCTAGGACCTGTCCTTTTGGATTCATGGCCCTATCTCGGGGGTGACATTGTTGTTGAGAGTGAATGAAAAACTGTGTATATGGTGGGGAGGAACATCCTTGGTCTGCACCCAGTTGGTGAATGTTTACTTAAAAATATAAGTGCTCTCTGTGTTTTATGTATAATGTATATTCCACTATTTATTTATTAATCTATGAGATATGTATTTATAATGTGTCTCACTGCTGGTTATTGTTGTGCATGGAATATTATTCATTTCTTTTATGTTGTAGCATGGATCTTAATTAATGCATGTGAGTCTTTCATGCTTATTTTCAAATTAATTATTATCAGAATTCAAAATCTATTTCAAAGTTCATTTTTGAGGTAGTGTGCCTAGCCTGTGGGTGGTTGGGTATGTTACAGATTGATATTAGAGCTTCTGGTTCAACATCGGACTAGTATGGGCCATACATTTTGTGATTTTTTCAAATTCGTTGTTGCAGATTTGTCTTTTATGAATTTGGGGGGAAACTGAGAAGAACAGAAGTGAAACCCCCAAATTATGAGCATATTTCGAGTTTCGGTGTTTAGATTAGTCAAAGAAGTGATTTATGACATCGATATACAATTACAGGGTTGAATATGGCCCTAGAGTTCAAATTTTTGTGTGTCCATGGCGGTTGCAAAGTTTTGTGGGTCGAAAAGCCATATTAATTCAACCTAGAGAACCAACGATTGATATTGAGTCACATAGGATTGTATTAAATCATTCTTGAAAGGCCTTCGGGAAGGAAGTGTTAGAAAAGACTTGGATCCAGGCATGAGGATGAGTTCGAAGGGAGGAATCCGATGAAACGAGCCCAGAATAACAAGCGCCATCAGATTAGTCAGAGCCATTATGAGCCGTCAAATCTTATGGAGTTGTTCTTTTGTAAAAGTGTTTTCAAAATTTCTTGTTCAAAAGAGTTATGATGGTATCGAAAGGGAATATTTTTCGATACCCTCTTTTCGAAGCAGTGAAACTTCCCCAATATTCTGAACTCCGAATGAAAAGTTCTGATAGTATCCAGAAGGGAATATTCTTCGATACCCTGTTTTCGAAGCAATGAAACTTCCCTAATATTTTTAACTCCAAATGAAAAACGCCAATGGTATCGAGAAGGGAATATTATTTGATACCCTCTTTTCGGAGCAGTGAAACTTCCCCAATCTTCTGAACTCTGAATGAAAGGTTCTGACGGTATCAAAAGGGAATATTATTTGATACTCTCTTTTCAGAGTCTCATTTGAGCTTGATTCTTCATCACTCTGAATGGGCACTTCTGACGAACGATCCATGTCTCTTTCGAATTCAGATCAACGGTGCAAATTGCCACATAGGCAAAACTATTCCATAGTTTCAAAAAAAAAAAAAGTCTCAAGCCATTTTCATATTTTGGCCATAATTGGAGTAGATTAAGTCATATTTTCGCAGAGATGATATCTAAAAAAGTTCCATAGAGGGTCATTGTCCATTTCTACTTGGATTTTAAAAAAATGGTGAAATAATGGTTTTTAAAGATCTGGGTCCAGATCATTAGCAAAGGTCCAGATTAAGCTGAGATTCATGGAGACTGTCCATAAAGAAGACATGAAAATAAACCATGAGGGAACTAAATAAATCCTTGTGGGATTGAAATGGGGATTCTGAAATAGGCCAAATCCACTATTTCAGGCCATTTTTTGGGGAATTTTGATATTTTAAGAGGAGGAAAAGTGACCCCAGATCACAAAACTGAAAATTTTTACGAACTCAGCATTTTATACACTCATCAAGAAAAACAACTTTTCTTTATTGACATTTTTCCAGAAGTGCATATATTGAGAGATATCTAGTTTTGCTAAAAATTCAAAGTCTAGAAAAAAAGGTGAAAAGGGGCAAAATGCTCATTTCCATATTGTCGCAGCTTTTGCCTGGAGCATCAAATTCCAAGTATGAGAGTTTTTATGAAGTCCTTGTCATTATTTTTATCTATGACTCATATAAAAAAAATTCTAGTTCCTGACATATTTTCTTATGTAGTTGATTGAAGTTCGCATTTCAAAAAAAGTACATTAGTGGAGAAAAAGTACAAATAGGATGAAGCAGATTTTTCAGGAAGCCGTAAATTTCAGCTCATAGATCATATCAGGGTATGAGTATATTAATTTGAAATATGATTGAGAGTAGAATAACCTGGAATTATTAGAAATTGGAGAATTATGAAATAATTCTTGATGAACTGAGCAAAAAAGGTACCTATAACATTAATTGACAAATTTCTATAATATGCATAATTCTAACAAAATGGTTGCTCGCACATTTTGAATAATTAGAGATAGAATCAAATCAATTCAAGACTAGGATTAGATATTACAGTTAATTGAAACATAAATGCACTATAGTTCATGATGCATACAATGAAGTTAGATGCATTAGTAGGAATGCTAACAATGAATTCTTGGTGCATATGGATGTGAATTTGTGCATATGTACATGCTTAGATATGCATATGGCATGCTTGTGGACTTAGATTTATATGTTGTTATATACATGCAATAATGATTTTATGGAAATTGAATATGACTAATGACGGATTATGTATTATGGAAAAGTGATATAGCATGGTTAAAGAGGTAGATGTTACTGCTACATATGAATTCCATCCATGTGAAGGCCCATGAGGATGGTAGGAATCATAATCGAAAGAATGGAAGAGGGAGCCAATGATATTCTACAAATACCAGTTGATCGGGTAGCATCAAGTAGGTTGATAATAGCCATGCATGCATGCATTTGATTTCTTTCAATGTTGAAGAGGATTGAGGTAAGAATTCCCTCAGTAAATGTTTCAATATTTAAATTGATATGTAAAGGCCAAAGGTCTAGAGTATATAAATTTTGTTGATGCTAGATTGAATTAAAATAAAATTTAGTTTCATATTTTGTTATGATTGGTTATGAGATCATAACCAGGTCAAGTCATGAGACATACTCCTGCTATGGTAATGAATATCCATAGAGCTATTCATGTGTGATACCATGATATGGTTGGATATGGAAAGACTATAGCGCTATGTGAGTGTTCAATGGATTCCCCTATAGATTCCATGGAAATATGCTCAAGGATCCATAAAGTTGCTCAGGAATTAATCAGAAACAGTAGACTCCCAAGACTAGATGAACTTGGGAAGAAGCTAGTAACAAAAGAACTGGTGAGTGTAATACATGATAGCACCAATTGAAGGAAGGAAGTAGTTCAAGAAAATACCTTTGTCTCCAAATATCTCATTGATCAACACTTGCTACAACCAATAAATATTCTTACCATGCTACACACTTTCATGATGAAATTGGAAAAGGATATGGGAACCCTTGAGAAAAATATCACTATTATCAATGCAAAATTAGAAAAACTAATATACAAAAGGATTAAATCACTATATAATCAACTGGAAGTTTGGAAATCCTACCTGAAGAGAAGAAATCCATAAGAAAAGGAAAAAATACCTATCTTTTGTTTTTCCTTTTCTTAACCAATCTCAATTTCGTCCCATTCTATACACTTGTCATTAGGAATGAGAAGGTGAACCATTTTTGTAATTGCTCCTTCAAGAAGAAGATGAAGAGTCACATAGGAGTTACTAAAAATTTGTATAAAATAGAATAGAACCATATTTGAAGGGGGATTTTAGCTTTTCAAGCAATGAATAGACTCAAGAATTGATTTAAGGACTTATACTTTATTAATGAATATTGAGAAGCCCTTAGGGCCAACTGTTATAGAAGGAATTATTGTGTATGAACAAATATAAGATGAGAACTACTTCTAGTTAAGATGAACATTGTTCATATGGACTGTAAGTGTTACAGAAATATTCCCTTGCGAACAAGTGAACTTTCCCTTGGATTACTGACCCCTATACCAAGAGAGAAACAATCATTTGGACACTACCATTCCTATAAAATCATTTTTTTTATCGAAAAAAAAAAGGATAAGGTAAAGTAGGATGTACTATGTTTATGACGTTTTTCCTAATTGCTCCAATCCACAAGCTTGATGCAATTCCTGGCGCAAATCAATACTGCAATGAACATCAAGAAACAAACAACTTCCTTCTACTCTAATGGATTAGGAAAATAAAATTCATCTATGTGAATCAAATTAAACATATAAAAGCACATGAAACCACATACTTGAAGGAAATAGACCAAGTATATTAAATGAGAACAAAGAAAACTTACAGAACATGAATGATGTTAGTTGCAACTCCTCCGAGCTCTCCTCATCCAACCCTTGCATGAATCCCATGATCATAAGTCTGATATCTCCCACCTTCCTCCTCTTCTCCATGGAAATCCCTCATTATATACGATTTGGAGGCTTAACCACCATGGAGAAGATCACTCACTAGATCCACTAAAATGGGATCTCCAAGATTTTTAGGGAGAAAATTTCTCTCAAAGATTTTAGGGAGAAATTATTTCTCAAGGATTTTAAGGAGGAAATATCTCTCAAGATCCACCAAATTAGGATTTTGGTTTGAGAAAATATCTCAACCATCCATGAGATTATCAACCTCTCCTTCATATTAGGAAACTAAATGTGAGGTGGATTCTCACACGAAATTAATTTCATTTTTATGAATATTAATAAATAATTCATGTGCACATAATATTTTTACCTTCATATGAATAATAATGAATAATTCATATGATATATTTCTCTACCACATTGATTAGGGATTGTGAAAAATGTTATTTTATGGTGTCAAGGTGTATGTGACACTTAGCAAGGTGCATATGACACTTTTATGACACATGTGACACTTAGGGTGAGGTACTTAAGTGTGGAATTTTGATGTGTAACAATAAGAATGCTATGTTGTTATAGACTAACTCTCATACAATCTGTTCCATTCTTCAATTTAGAGTATTTCTTTAATATATTAATGCCTTGATATTTGTGAGTTGTTAATGTATGCATTATTGAAGCCTAGACTACTCTAGTTACACGTATTTGTATACAAATGTTTATGGTCTTGCTCTTTTATCTTATCTATCTGTGTAGAAGTCATGTGGGATTTGGTTTCATTTTACAACTCATTGGTTACTTTAGTATGCTCCTAGCTAGGATAGATCAACATAGGTTAGTAATAGGTTAGATTTATTTTCATACATAGTACTCATCTACATATTTTCATTGCATTTACTTCAATTATCCACTCTCATCGGTACACCGGACCAAAAATTGGTTAAAAACCCAAAAATAGTAACAATGTCAGCCATGCCAAATTTTGGATGAGATTCCTAATCTAAATGGTGCATAGTCTAGTTGGGACCATGTATCGGGGAGTACCCCTTGCTATTTTTGGGATACATTGGACTCGTCAACAGAACCCAGAAGGAAACCATCTGTTAATGTACCTTTAATATTAACAACATTAATATGGAAGCTCTTCTTCAGTGTTAAACAAGATGGGGATGCTTGGGGGATGCATTAAAAAGCAATGAACCTTTTGGATATTCAAATTTGTTTGAAGTCGTGGACAAGGTGGATAAATATGGAATGTATTACAAGTTATGGTGTGAATTGGTTAGGGATTTGTTTTTATTTTCCTTTAATTTGGCACCCTGCACTAGTTTATCAACATTTTTACAAGCAGGATGTGCTCGAGGAAGAATTTTTTTGGAAAGATATTACGAAGGATTTTGGGTACTATAAAAAATTTGAACCTAGACACTCCTCTTATAATTTGATAAATCTTCACTCATCCCCTACAATTTCATACTCTGATTAAAGCGATATATCTACACGGGGGCATGAAACACCTTCAGTTGGGCAGTGATGATGGGATCCTAATTTTCCATCTTTAATACCATTTTTCCTTCACCTTCACATCCCATTTTTATGGCATTTACCTCCAATCTGTTATGTGCATCAATAAATGTGAAAACATAACTTCAGGAATATAAATCCTTAGCTTTAATAAGAAACCCAAATCATTCACTTAAAATAATGAACACAAGAATGAGATAAAACCCTTGAGGTAGGGTAACACCATATAGTAATCCTTATGGAAGGATAACTCTCCTCAAGAAATTATTTATACATTCACAATATTCTTCACTATGCTTCAATACATTCCTTACATCTCTTTATAAAATGTTATATGTCTCCTAAGAACGTTCTAAAGAAGGAACCCTCTAGTAAATGTTCTCACCTTTATTGTGTTCAGATTATTACATGTACATGGTCATATATCGATTATTACTCCCATTGGGTAAGCCCTTAGGTACCCCATATTACCCCTCCTAGGTATACTTCATTCCATCCCCCTTCCCATGTTTTGTCATCAAAACTTGGGAAGAAACCATACAGTATGATCAGCTAAGCAATGTAGCCAATTGGTACCATGCACAACCATCCATCCATCTTAGTGAAACATGGACATGGGGTCCAACTGTGGCTTTTACTCGATATTTATTTTGGTTTCTTCTTGGGATCCGCATCTTCACTATGCTACTCTGATATCTCCATGCATTTCTTTTAGTCCTCCTTGTGCCTCCATATTGCTTTCCTTGTTGGTCCCATGTCGATCCATAAGAAGTGTATTGGTTCTCACACCGATGCCTTGATGATTGTTGTTTCTCTATGTGATTTGGATAACAAAATAAAAAAAACCTTAGCAATTAGTTCTTCTTTCTTTGACTCTTCAACAGAGCGTAACTTTGATTTATTCAACTCGTTTTATTCTTTTTAATGTTTTTCCATGGGATTTTCTTCATATCCTTCTGTAGATTCTACCTATGATTCAACTTTGGACTTTGTGATAACTTCTTTACTTGCCCCTATGGGCCCGTCTTGATTAGTAAGAGACATATCCTATAGTGTAATTTTCTTTTCATTATACCAAATCTTCAAAAACTCCTTCTGCACATTCGCATTAACTATACCAACTGATTACATCCAAGGATATCCAAGAAATATAACATCATCATCATTCATATCTATGGCATGAAAATTAGAATGCAACTCACATTTTTCCATTGTAATCTTCAAATATTTAAAAAATTGAATATTTTTACCTTCAACCCGTGGGCTTTGAATAATATTTGTCAGAACTTGCAATCTATTAACCAACTGAACATTGACAAAAAAAATTTAGAAATTACGGTTAATAGAAACATTGAATTTTTCTTTACGAACACATCCATGAACATGTAATATAGCACTGCCACATGAAAATAAACCCATGGTCTTTTATTTATCCTTAGACTTTGCATGAGACCACTTGTATAAAATCAATTTTTCATATGCTTCATCAGAAAGTTTAATCAACTCGTTATAATTAAATAATTCCCACCATATGAATACATCTTCTTTGAAACCATAATGTAGACAAAATTTCCACCTCTCTTTCCATGTTGACTTTTTATTTTTTATATATTTTTCAATACTAGGGCCATTATATTTTCAAGTAAAATACATCTTTCTTTGAAGAAATCTTCAACCAAAACTAGGTTTTTTAAAAATAACTTACCTTTCAATGAAGTTCCTTGAGGTTGCTAAAACTATACTTCTTCGGTTGAATATTATGAGCAAAATTATGAAATTCCACAATCAATATGCATATAATGGTGCTAGTTTCATTGAAATTTGAGACTCTAACAAAATACATATGACCTGCAAATTGTGTGACTGTCTCCACGAAAACCTTGAAAATTGTTGATTTTAAAATGCCAATAACTTCACTTCCTAGACTCTATTTCAGATGATTTTTTTTTTAATTGGATATTTTTCTAAGAAAAAATCAAATATCCAATTGGTTTTTGCAAATTCAGCTAAAAAAGTTTTCAAAATTGAATCTAACGTTCTTTCCCCCCTTTTTTTCTTTTGAAAAAAAATATGCAAAAAGAAAAAAAAAATCTTCTTGATTTGGTTGAAGAAGGAGCTCTAATACCAAATGTTATGTGCCTCAATAAATCCAAAAATATTACTTCAGAAATATAAATCCTTAAGTTCAATAAGAATCCCAAATCATTTACATAATATATCAATACAAGAATGAGATAAAACTTTTGAGGTAGGGTAACACTCTATATTAATCCTTAAGGAAGGATAACACTCCTCAAGCAATGCTTGATGCATTCATAATATTTTTCACTATGCTTCAATACATTCCTTACACCTCTTTATACAGTGTTATCTATATCCTATTCTAGAGAAGGAATCTTCTAGTCAGTGGAACTTTCTAGTAAACCTTCTCACCTTTATTGTGTTCACATTACTACATGTACATGGTTATATATCCATTATTACTCCCATTGGGTACCTCCCTAGGTAACCCATATTACCCCTCTTAAATATACTACACATCATGAATGGATCTCAAGTGCTTAACCATAGTTGGGGGAAGGAAACAAGGGCCTTTGACACTAAACCTTGCTTCTCAAACTCAAGTGTTGTGGAAGATTCCTTAAACAATATTTTAATAAATTATGCATCTATCTCGAATAGTTCCTCCTAATCAACTAAATGTGAATGCATTTTGTGACAAATTATGCCTCCTAATCAACTAAATGTGGTATTTTGTAACAAATTGTGAAAACGGATTCTAATAAATAACGAGAAAATGGACTCCAATAAATAGCCAAAAAAACTTTAACTCAACTAAATGTGAATGTATTTTGTGACAAATTGTGAAAATGGATTCTAATAAATAACCAAAAAATGAACTCCAATAAATAGCCAAAAAAAAACCTTGACTCAACTAAATGTGAACGTATTTTATGACAAATTGTGGAAATGATTTCTAATAAATAGAAATGGACTCCAATAAATAGCAAAAAAAACCTTGACTCCTTGGCAAATGGAAGGAAATATAAATCTATTGCAAAGTCTTGAAATTTAATTTAGTTAAATTAGTTAAATTGAAAATTCACAATACTGCCCTTTCATGGAAAGTTCACCCTTGAATAGCTTTTTAGACGTTAGGGAAAATGTCATCTCTACATTTGTTTTTTATATATGAGTGGTGTGGGATGCATGTGGTTGTGCATATTCCAATAACTATACATCAAACATCGGCGGGCTTTGTGACAAATTAATTTCTGTCTTATGGCGATCAGTCCTTAATTTATTGACTTTGACTTAGACTTCATGGGGTTTGCGAAAACGTCGGTGGCCTTTGTGACAAATCCGGACAAATTCGGGATGACAAATTGCTGAAAAGAATTGCAATAAATTAATTTGTCCATATTACATTTCTGTCCGATCAATTCTGGGAAAAAAATGTCGAATAAGACATTGACGGAATGCAAAGTCTTGAAATTTAATTTGTCCATAGAGAAGAAAATTCCAACGGAATGCGAACTCTTGAAATTTAATTTGTCCATAGGGAAGAAAATTCCAATAAAGAGTCCACATAGATTTCGGCTTACAAATTGTGGAATTTTTTTACATAAATAAATACTTTAGATAAAGTTTGTGACAAATTGTGGAATTTTTTTTTACATAAACAAATAATTAAGATAAAGTTTGTCACAAATTGTGGAAAAAATTTCCAATAAAGACTTTGAAGGATTGCAAAGTCTTGAAGTTTAATCTGTGGATAATAATCTCGCCACCGTCTCACCAATATAAATACAATGCCGTTGAG
>ML824956.1:53459-109812 GCA_009831015.1 Picea engelmannii
TCTTTCAGGTACATTTGAATTGCATTGGGCATGCTGTGACATTCTAGGAGATATTTGTGTGATACAGTTTTATTTTAGGTTCTTAGTTTTAGAGATAGAAACTTGGGATATTTTCCCAGATTTTCTGTAAACAGTTTTGATAAATTCCACAGGGATGTTTTACCCTGTGGAAGGTCTTTAAATACTTATTATTTTTTGTAATAAGGAGCATCCTCACTTGTGGGAGAACCGGGCTATGGATTTCTAATACAAACTAAGACAAGAGTTGATGTCTTGCTATAGCTTTAGCTTTTTAATATATCCAACTTTTGTTTCAAGTTTATGCATGTCAGTTTGCAGTTGATTATAGACTACTTTAGCTATCATAATCTATTGCAGGATGATATGATTTGATTAATGTGTTATCCATATCTGATTTCTTTCATTATTTTAAAAGTATAGCAATTATTTGATTTTAGTTAATGAATCACGGATTTCTCTTCTTCGTTAATTGAATCATTGCATATGGATCTTTGCATACAGGTTTATCTAATTTTGAAGATTTATAAATCATAAGATTGTTGTAGTTTTTATGTCTTGTTTGTCCTGTAATTATATTTGAAGAGTACTACAGCTTATTGTTTATATTGTATATATAATAGATTATTGCAGATAGTAGATTGTATATATAATAGTTATTTTTAGTTAGATTAGTTTATTAGTTTGTTTTAATAGTTATTTTTAATTAGATTAGTTAATTTAGAGTAGTTTTCTTTCATTTTTACATGACTTAGATCGGTTAACGGAGCCGCTAAACCCATCAGGGTGGTTCATCCCAAACATCTTGGGTTATTAGACAACCCCGGACTGGTTCCACTCTCCCAGTTGATGGATGGTCAATTTCGCCCGTCAAAAAATGACGCTAGAAGGAGGGCCTTAATTTAATTAATGGAACGAGGCGGTCGCAAGACTCCTCCTCCACCTAATCACTCACCTATAGTGACTAGAATCCATTCAAATGATAATATTCCCCCTCAAACAACAATCACTTCAACCGATGATCCACGGATCACAATTGAGCCAGCAACCCCTAATCCTATAGGTAGTGACATAGAAGAGATTGTTCGTCAATCTCTTATAAGAACTCATAGTGCCTTAGCCCATTTGAGGCAACCAAATCGTCCACTAGACCAACCTTTAGATTTCTTTGACATCAGAGAACAATTAGGAGGCACTAACCTCACTGTGAATCCTTCAGATCCAATCCTAAATTCTGCTGTAGGAGGATCTAGGATACCTCCTTCACCACCTCCATCATCTCCTTCCTCTTCTGGAGGAGATTCCTCTGACGAAAGAAATTCCCCCTCTCAGCCTTCCACACCCACTACCCCAATGGAAAATCAGAACAACCCTGCCAGACCTTGGCTTGATCAGGATGCCGGAGAAATGGCTTCCCAAGTTTGACCCCGACTCAAAATAGATCGCTGAAGATCACATTAAAAAATTTATGTTAGCCATAAGACTCCGAAATGTTGAACATGAAGATGTTGTCTATAGGTTGTTCCCTTATACTTTCAAAGGCAATGCATCTACATGGTACTTTGCCCAACAACCCCATACCATCATGTCTTGGGAAAAGTTTGAGTCATGCTTTTTGGAAAAGTTCAGAGATGGTAAGCCTCTGGAAGTCCCAGTCATGGACCTTTCTAGCTTAAGAATGAACCCAAAAGAAAAAGTTAAAGACTTCAATGAAATATTCTTAACACTTAAAAACCGAATTCCTCCTGATTCCATGCCTACCAAGAATCTTATAATAGCATACTACACTAAAGCTTTGCATCAAAGTATAGCTATTTGGGTTAAATGATCTAAGAAAGCCACGTTGTTAGAAGCCTTCGAGGAGGCAAGCCAGATTGAAAAAGACATACTTAGTCTTAAAGACTCTACTAGCAACGAAACAGAGACTAGTTCTTCTTCCAAAAAGAAGATTGAAATCCTCCCTAGACCCACTCAAAGTAAAACACAACCTGAAAGTTCTAATTTAGAAAGCTTAACTAAAGTTGTACAAAAACTGTCAAATCAAGTTATAGACTTAAAAAGGATGACCGAAGAAGCTTCCTCGAGCAAAGGACCTTACAAGCCCCCATTCTGGAAGCCTTTTCCCACCAACTGACCTAATCCAACCATTGAAGGCCTTAATCTAGAAAGTCTGCAATGCGCCCTTCAAACAATTCTAGAAGCCCAAGATAACCGGATGCCTCCTGAGATTCCTGAGGAGGTAGTTGAACAAGAGACAGTTCAAGAAGAGGAGTCTTCTCCAAACATTTTTGGACACTTCTCAGATAGCATCTTTCAAGCTAACTTTGAGACAATACATCCCTATAATACCAGGAGTAAGACAACAAACAAACCTTCTACCGAACACACTACAACTTCGCCTCCAAAGCAATCTAAACCAGCTGAGACTAAACAGAGTAATGTGAACCCCAACTTAGATTATGATGTAGTTGAAGATCTAAAAAAGTTGAGAGCTAACATTTATGTTTATGAGTTATTGAAATTTCCATTTCTGCTACAAAAAATGTTACAAAATATCTCAGAGAATGGTAAAAATGGTAATTTAAGCAGTAACAAGGTTGTGCAGAACAAAGTTCCCCAGAAGACTTCCACTAAAAACAACCCTGATCCTCAAGATAAAGGAAGCCTTCCTGTAAGTAATGTAAATAATGTAAATAATGTAGATAATGTAGCTTTAGAAACTGCGAGTAAAAAGCCACAAGCTACCACTCTTAGTACTCGCAAAAAAGTTCCTCCTTTTTTGTTAACTTTCGAAATATTTAATAGAAATGTGCACAATTGTATGGTAGACTCAGGAGCGTCATCCAATGTGATGCCATGGTCTGTATGCCAGAAGATTAATGCTGAAGTTGAACCATCTACTCTAAAAATCATACAACTTGATTGGACAAATGTTAAAGTTATAGGCGAACTAAAGAATGTGCTTATTAGATTACCATCTAACCCCATGGTTCATCAAGTCATTGATATAATTGTTGTGGATGTTCCAGAAGTGTATGGTCTGTTTTTAAGCAGGGACTGGTCAGAGCAGCTACATGGTTATTTCATGACAAATTGGTCTCATCTATGGCTTCCAGAGAATGACAATCCCAACAAGATAAAGGTAAATCGTGAACGCTACCTTAAATTCACAGTTACAGATTTGAACGATCCCAACAAACCATTTACACCTTCTGCTGATTCGCCCGAAGTACAAGGGATGGACACCTTTTTCGGCAATTTTATGGCGGAGGCTTCAGCTATCACCAATCCAGAACAATAGTCTGATATTGTAGCATATGTGCAGCCAACAACTTCCACGCGACGATCTGATATACCCGATGGAAATCAAATTTGGTCTCTCTATTTCGACGGGTCAAAGTCCAAAGAAGCAGCTGGTGTAGGCTACGCTATTATCGATCTGGGAGGTAACAAAACATTGATTGCATGTAGGTTAGAATTTGAATGTACTAATAACACTGCAGAATATGAGGCTTTACTGCAAGGTCTCAGAAAATCTTTAGATATGAACATTCAAAATTTGACCGTCTTTGGCAACTCTGAAATAGTGGTTAGACATGTAAGAAATTCTATCCATTGTCTGTCTCTGCATCTTAAAAGCTATCAATCTGAGGTATGGAATTTAATGAATATATTTTATGTTTTCAATATAAATTCTATTCCTAGATTGAATAAATCAGAAGTAGATTTATTAGCTAATGTAGCTTCTAAACTCTTTCCTGTAGAAGGCTTGTCTCCAAATGCATTCTCTGTCGAACTGTTGTTTCGACCGTCCGTTCCTGACAACATCACAAACTGGAGAGTCTTTGACAACGATCAGTATATCATTAACTTTATGCACATGGAAGAAACTTTTCAAGGTGCGGTGATAGACGAACACACGCATGACAACAATTTATGAGATTTCACAGTAATACTAAATCCGAGAACACCTGAATCTTCATCGGACATGGTAAACTCCATCCCTAAATCTGTAGTTAGATTAGAGAATTTTTATGAACTTCAAAATAAATTCAAAAATTTGGTCAACTGTAAAACCAATAATTCCTCGTTATCTTATGAAAAAGTAAACTTAGGAACTAAGGACAATCCTCAGTGCATTAATCTAGGGGTAGGATGTTCTGAACAAGAAAAAGTTGCATTTATTAAATTGTTCAAAGAATTTAAAGATCTCTTTGCGTGGACATATGATGACCTTAAAACTTTTGACCCTAACATCATACATCATGTCATTCCTATGAAGCCCCAGACCTTACCCTTTCAACAAAAACTGAGAAAAATCCACCCTAAGCTCGAACCAACCGTTCAAAAAGAATTGAATAAGATCCTAAATGCTAAGATAATTTTTCCTGTTAGGCACACTCAATGGGTTTCTAACCTTGTCCCAGTCCGGAAGAAAAGTGGGGAAATCTGACTTTGCGTCGATTTCCAAAATATTAATTGAGCGTTTGATAAAGACAACTATCCTATCCCACCCATGGAACATATCCTTCAACATGTATCTAGTTCTGAGAGGCTATCCTTATTGGATGGTTTCTCAAGGTACAACCAAGTCCTGATGTCTCCACCAGACCAACTTAAAACTACCTTCCGTACCCCGTGGGGAACTTATGCTTATCGAAAAATTCCCTTTGGATTGATTAATGCTGGTGCCACTTTCTAGAGAGAAATGGACATTGCTTTCCAAGGCTTAATCAATCAGTCCATCGTAGTTTACTTAGATGATGTTACCGTATTTTCTAAAAACAAAAACGATCATCTAGCTCACTTACGAGTCGTTTTACTGCGATGTCTTATATACAACATCTCTTTGAATCCTAAAAAATCCATCTTTGTAGTAGAACAGGGTAAACTCTTAGGATTTATTTTATCAAGCGAGGGGATGATCATCGACCCCGAAAGGACTCAAGTCATTGCAAAACTTCCCCCTTCTACGTACAAAAAATCTATGCATTCTTTCTTAGGCCAGATTAACTTTGTGAGAAGATTTGTCCCCAGCTTCTCTGAAATGGTCATACCCTTGCAGAACCTAATTAAGAAAGACACCCAATATCACTAGGGACCTCTATAAAATCAAGATTTTAATGCAATAAAGAAGGCCATAATAGACGCTCCCTCTCTCATGAGCCCCAATTTTTCTCAAGACTTTACACTCTACACTTTTGGTTCTAATCGTTCCTATGCCACCGTCCTAACTCAAAAGAATGTCGAAAATAATGAAGTACCCATTACCTTTATGAGATTTTCTTTCAAAGGCACTGAACTTAATTACCCAGCGGTAGATCGGCAAGCCTACACTATTTTCAAAGAAGTTAAGCACTGTCAGTCCTATCTTTTGAAGTCAAGGACGAAAGTCATTGTCCCCTACCCAACAGTCAGGAACTTGTTAGTGCAGAAGGAACTAGATGAAAAGAGAGCTAACTGGGTCACGTCCTTGCAGGAGTATGACTTAGAAATCACCCCATCTCAAATAGTGAGAGGCCAAGGGTTATGCAAGTTAGTCACTGATTCAGCACCAGGACAACAAGAAGAAAGTGATATGTCAAACTTAGGACAACAAGATCAAAATCTAATTTGTTGCACACAAAAATCTGTCAGTCCTTGGTATGAAGATATAATATTCTTTCTTGAACATGGTTTGTCCCCCCGTCACCTGGATTCCGCTAAAAGAAGAGCGTTGAGATTAAAGTCTGCCTCCTTTCATCTGGTTAATGGCATCCAGTTTCGTCAAAATTTTGACGACATACTGATGCGCTACCTTGAAAAAGATGAAGTAGAAAAAGTCTTGCTAGAGTTGCATGCAGGAGAATCTGGTGGTCATTTTGGTAGTGACACCACTGCTCATAAGGTTTTAAGAGCCGGTTATTACTGGCCCACACTTTTTAGAGACGCCCATGCCTTGTGTCGTAAGTGTATCATTTGTCAGAAAGCATCAGGGTGGTTACAAAAACCAACCTTTCCTTTGCAGCCCGTTTCAGTAGACTCTCCTTTTCAGCAGTGGGGCCTTGATATCATAGGTCCAATTAACCCCCCGTCCTCGCAAAAAAACAATTTTATTGTGATATCCACGGATTACTTTACCCAGTGGTCTGAAGTTGCTGCGTTAAGAACCGTCAACACCAGTCAGGTAATTGCCTTTCTAAATTCAAATATTATCACTCGTTTTGGTATGCCTGACTGTTTAGTATTCAATAATGCTTCTTACTTTTCCTGTCTTGAGATGAGCGAGTTCACTTTGGAAAAATGAATCAAACTAAAGTATTCTGCTAGTTATTACCCTCAGGGAAATGGATTGGCAGAATCAACAAACAAGAACTTGATTAAAATCATCAAGAGAACAGTGGTTGAAAATCACAAAAATTGGCACAATGCACTGTTAAATGCATTGTGGGATGATAGGGTAACACCAAAAGCGGTTGTAGGTAACTCCCCCTTTTTTCTCATTTATGGCAGAGAAGCAATTCTTCCACCTCACATTCTTCTTCCTTCACTTCAGTTATCACATAAAGCCCAAGAAGAAGATTTTCCTCCTTTGGAAAACCAAATTAACATTTTGATGAAGCTAGAAGAGGTAAGAGCCCAAGCTAAACATAAGCTAGATCAACATCAACTATTGGTTAAAAGTTGGTTCAATTCTAACTCTACTTCTGATAGGAATTTTGAAGTAGGTGACCTCATCTTGAAATGGGACAAACCACATGAGGGAAAGGGAGAACACATGAAATTTCAAAACTTATGGCTTGGACCGTTTTTAATTGTTGAAATGTTGGGTCCCAGTTCTTTTCGATTGCATAATCTTGAGGGGCAGCCTGACACCTACCCAGTGAATGGCCAAGCCTTAAAAAGATACTTTTCTTGATGACAACCCTTGTATGATATGTACATATTTTTCTTTTGTTTTCTTTTTCGTGTGCTTTTTGTTTTTGATTTTTCCTTTGAATTTATCAGCTTGTGTTTTTTGAAATACACATACTTGTACACTAAGCTATTCAGACAAAGACAATAGAAAATTCCTTCGCTGAAATAACTGCTAAGAAATTTGTATAAACATCAATGGTATATTTCTAAAATTTATATCTGTGTTGGCAAAAAGTCTGTTGTTTGAAAGAAGTTGACTGATTTCAATCTCTGAGTAAAGCTTGTCATGATCATCTATTATATTTTTATGTTGTCCCTATTCCTTAAGGGAATGACTCAGAAGATGTCTCCCTGTCTTAGGAAGTTGTTTTTGTAAATGAAACATCTCTGGATCTTAATAAAGGACAGTTCTAAAAAATCCTGATGAGGTCTAAAAAAAAAAATATGTTAAAATATCATGATTTTTAGCGTCACCCCGCTCAACCATATATCTCTGAAAAACAAAACAAAATAAATCATTAATAGAGTTGTGGGAAGTTCTTGTAAACACATAGGGATGCTGAATAGGTCTGCTGGCAGCGGGTAAATGCATGCATGACGCCAAGACAACTTCGCCGGGGTACTGAACAGGCCCGCTGGCAGCGAAGCAATGTCGGGTACATGAAAATTTGCAAATAAGAAACCTCTTAATGTCCTTTATTCTGATCTATAACTTCCTGGTAGGATATAGATGTTAGAGTGGGTTAAATGGAAACCCTGTCGAGGCTATGGACGTCTGCTGGCAGCAGTGGATCTGTCAACAGTATTGGAGATTTTATCTTTAATATTGTGACTCTTTGGTCTTAAGACTGTTATCTCTTTTCATCTTTTAAAACACTGCTGGAATAGTTGGTTAATGATGATGTTTATACGATTTTATGGTTGTTGTTTTTGAGTTGGAATTGTCTTTTCTGTCCTAATCTGAATTTGTTCTTTTGGTAGAGATAACTACTTCTACCAGTGTGTCACCATTGTTGGTAGCCAATTCACATTTTTCCATTGTCTTATATGCTGCCAACACCAGTGTTTTACAAACCTTACTTTTTCGTCGCAATTCTCAAATAAACGACACTTTTATTTTTGCGATATTTGCACACTTGCCTTTGTTTTCATTTTCATGACTGTAAGCGTGAAAGCCTGGTCTTACGAAGTTGCATTAAAATCATTATCATTCTTGTCTATATGCCTATTGCGCTTACATTTTACTTAGCATTATACAGTTGGAAAGACCTTTTGATCTGTACACATTTGACATTCTTGGATTGATTGTGTGATTTTGTTTCATTGAGTTTGTGATACATTGGGGATTGTGTTTACATCTTATTTGATCAATCCACTTGGCACATTGGTATACATAAAAAGCATTGGCACATTGGTTAAACTCTTGGTATGAATTGTTCTATATAATGCATGTCACATAGTCAAAACATTGGTATTGATTTCGATTTATTTGTTTGGTTCTGAGACTATAGCTATCGCTTGCATGAATGGTTTATCCACTTACCAAAGGTTTTCATTGATTGAAATGACATAGTTGTAACACTTATGCGTTGTGATTTGAATAGCTGAAAGCACCGGCGGTTGTACCATTGGTAATGACTATTCTACATGGCCAACAAATAGCTCCACCACCTTCGCACGATGTCATTAATGCCTCTCCTTATCACTGTTTCACCTCTGCTAGCATCGGTAATCCCTCGAGCGTTCTACTCCTATGTGCGTTGCGTTTCAAACCCTGGCTCATTCACATTGCTTACCGTGAACCCTGTTTATGGCACCAGTGGTGCGAATTGAGTCGAAAGGTAGTCAAGCCTTGCTACTATTCGACAACGCTCAGAAAGACTTAGAGGATAGTGGTTGGATCACGTTTGTGCAACGGTTTGAGGGTTTTAATCTATTTTTTGCACAACAGTTCACCCTGACTTTTGATGGGTGTAGGGCCAAAGTAGGAGACATTCAGCTTGAGCTGAATGAAGAGTTCATTAGCTTTGCTACAGGGTTAGCATCCATGGGCCAACAATGGCTTAAAAAATCTAAAGTGGAGGAGGTGCCATGGCCTTTACTGTTCGTCTCATGAAAAGTTACATCCTATGATAGAGGTATGCCGATTTCCACGCTTAAACCAAGATGGCATGATATTTTGATGGTGGTTAAACAATTCGTGACCTGTGAGGGTCGATATGGACTAGTTTTTCTTTATCACCTACGACTGTTAATGAATTTTATGGGTTATCCATTGAATATGCCTTTTTATTTCCAGCAAAGTCTTTATAAAATGGCTAAGAGGTTTAAAAGAGAAAAGGCCGATAATAGCTTGTTCCACCATGGCCTAATCAGACTCATCGTTGTTCATCACTTAAATCTCCACAGTGATAGTTGGCAAGCTTTTATCTCTCGGAATGGTTTTGCTGATACAGAGCCTGTCCAAATTGACAAGCCCATGGTTAGTATGACTAAGGTTGGGCCACCCGTGCCTTTCCATGCCCTTCTACCCTCTCCTAAACCCTCGACCAACCTTGATATCAATCTACCCGACATCGCAATAGACAAGACAGAGGCTGTTAAAAAATCTGTGAGAAAAAAGGTCAAGGGAAACCCTACTGTCGACGACAAAGGTAAAAAGAATGCTCGACTCATCTTGAGACTAGCTAGGAATAAACCTAAACCTAGTGCTGAGCAGAAGCCCATAGTCCTCAGTGAAGACTCTGACTCTGACATCGAACGCTTCCTAGCTAGTGAGTACCCTTACTCCCAAGGTTTGTGCCCTGAGCCACCCTATGATTTCGTTTCTAATTTTCCCCCATGCCTAAGGAATAATCCTAGTTATCTAGGGATCAAGCCACCTAAAAAAACCCTCGGTGATTCTCCCAAACCCTCGACTATCGGGCAGTATTCATGCAACCAGTGTAATGTGTGGTTGGAACGATACTATACAGACATTCCCTTACTTCAATCGAAAATCAAAGCATTGGAAAACCAAGTTACAGTGTTGACTAGTGAAAGGGACAAGTTTCGAGCTAATGATAAGAAGCAGAAAACCATTGGTTCCATTGTTTTTAGGAATGTCGAATCGGCTACAGCCGTCGTCATTTCCAAAATGTTATGACCAAGTTGTCTGCTCATCATCTAGGTATGAATTTTGATATCATTTTCATTTTATCAATTGCTTGGATTAATATAGTGAATTGGTTTCTGAGTTTTGATAAGTCTGTTTGTTATTCAAAATGACTTTGACACGGTTTGATTATCAAAACGGTTATAAAATTGAATATGGTTATGATTTTGTTATACGATTTGATCGTGCCCAATTTAGCAATTGATTGGTTTTCACTGGGTTTGATTTGTTTGTCTGTTGGTTTGAGTTAACGAAATCAATGGTGTTTGCTTTCAATTGGATTTTGTTTGTATCCAACCTGAACAGGAGGTTTTTATGCTAAAATTAGAACATGGTTCTGTTTTGATTTAATATGATGTTGCTATCATTGGATATTAACAACTCTGATTACATTATTGTGATTTGATTGTTAAAATGATTTCATAGAAATTGAATTGGCTTGATAAATACAATGTACCCTGTTAAATTGGAAAAAATGACTATGTTTTGTCAACATTTTCGTTTGGATTTGGATTATGTCTCACCTGTGCGAAAGATCTCTGCGCCCAAATCATGGAACTGTTTCGATTCACAATGACTATGTCAAACTTAAACTATTCGATTCGCTCTTGTTTGGATTGGATTGCTTTTATGAGTTGTATTCGTATCGAAAATAGACTTGATGTTTCTCTGTTGATTTTAATTTTCAAAATGAGTTTGTTAATCCAAATCAACTTATGTTATCTCTCTCGAATTTGTGTGAGAAAAATTCGGTTAATAGTTTGTTTTGAAATGAATTCAAGTGATGATTTCGTGGACTGTAAATTGATTATGTTTGCCCCGATTGGTGATAACGAACGACTAAACGAAGTCCTATAGATCCTGTTATCAACCAATTAATTCCACGATGATTTCATTTGTGATAATTACATACCAGTTTTGATTTGATTCGCTAATAGAGTGGATTGTTTGTTTATGTTAAATATGGTGCGATCAATTTTGAAAATGATTCGGTTGATTCGGTTTGGATTCGAAGTAATCTGTGGGTAGACGAAGAAATTTTTGTATTGATTTCAACTCATCCATGAATCGATTTCATTGTTGTCGATTATTCAATACAATGTTGTTTACTCGAATTGGTAAAAGCAAAGTGTATCTATCTCTGTCATCATTTGATTTAGTTTGTTCAATTTGCATACAAGTGTTGATTTGAATGAGGCTTTCAGCAATCAAATATCTTTTAATATTTTGAATGTATTTTCTAAGATTTGAATTGATTTTTAATACGATTCTGTGTTTGATTTAGACCAGCTACAAAATCGTAAGATTCTGTAGCTAGTCTTTAGGATTAGATATTTTATCAATTTTCTTAGCAAAATATCTTCCTAACTTGTTTTTTTTTTACCTCTTTCAGGTACATTCGAATTGCATTGGGCATGCTGTGACATTCTAGGAGATATTTGTGTGATACAATTTTATTTTAGGTTCTTAGTTTTAGAGATAGAAACTTGGGATATTTTCCCAGATTTTCTATAAACAGTTTTGATAACTTCCACAGGGATGTTTTACCCTGTAGAAGGTCTTTAAATACTTATTATTATTTTTAATAAGGAGCATCCTCACTTGTTGGAGAAACAGGCTATGGATTTCTAATACAAACTAAGAAAAGAGTTGATGTCTTGCTACAGCTTTAGCTTTTCAATATATCCAACTTTTGTTTCAAGTTTATGCATGTCAGTTTGCAGTTGATTATAGACTACTTTAGCTATCATAATCTATTGCAGGATGATATGATTTGATTAATGTGTTATCTATATCTAATTTCTTTCATTATTTTAAAAGTATAGCAATTATTTGATTTCAGTGAATGAATCACAGATTTCTCTTCTTCGTTAATTGAATCATTGCATATGGATCTTTGCATATAGGTTTATCTAATTGTGAAGATTTATAAATCATAAGATTGTTGTAGTTTTTATGTCTTGTTTGTCTTGTAATTATATTTGAAGAGTACTGCAGCTTATTGTTTACGAGAAGCTCCTAGATAATTCGGTGCGGGTTTCCTCCCTCCGATCAGCTAAGACAATCATTACACACAGGACAAACCTGGAGTGTTCCGCCAGGTCAATTTATTTTTAGTATTTAATAGTTAATTTGTTAGTATAATTTAAGTAGTTTAGTTAGATATATGTGTAGTTTAGATTTGTAGTTAGAGTTAGTATATTAGTTGTGTAGTTTAAATAGTTTTATTTCTTTTTCATAAAATCATAAAAATAAAAAAATAATATCTCTCTCTGTCTTAGGGCAGAATACAAATGATTTTTTCAGGTTTTCATACAAATTTGTAAATTGTAAATATTGTACATTTTGTGAATAAGATTTATTTCTGTTAGTAGTTAGATATTTAATTTCTTAGAGTTAGCATAGTATTAAATAGTAGATTGTATATATAATAGTTAGATTTGTTTAGTTTGTTTTAATAGTTATTTTTAGTTAGATTAGTTTATTAGTTTGTTTTAATAGTTATTTTTAATTAGATTAGTTAATTTAGAGTAGTTTTCTTTCGTTTTTGTAGGACTTAGATCAGCTAACAAAGCCTCTAAACCTGTCAGGGTGGTTCATCCCAAACGGCTTGGGTTATTAGACAACCCCGGACCAATTCCACTCTCCCAGTTGACGGTCGGTCAATTTCGCCCATCAACAAGTTGCTAGGCAACTGTGTCCTTCACTCCAAGACAACCTCGCAGAGAATGGAATTTTTGCTTAGTGAAGGTCTTGATGAAAATGTTTGTCATATGTTTTACTAAAGGATAGAACTGTAATTCGATGATCCCATCGTGTACTAAGTCTCGGATGTAGGGCATGTGGATCTTGATGTTCTTTGTCCACTACCTCTGAACTGGATCTCTGCACAACTTCAAAGTGCTCTGGTTGTCACACCAGATGTCAATCGAACGATGAAACTAAATTCCCAACTCAGTGAAAAAAATTTGTAGCCACATAGCCTGAATGGCTATGTTAACTACCCCTATGTATGCTGCCTCGGCTGAAGATAGATAAATTGCAGCTTGCTTCTTGCTCGACCAACAGATAGGCTCGGAACCAAGAGTGAGTGAGTAACCAGATGTGGAATTGCGATCAATGCTATTTCCAAACCAGTTGGAATCAGTAAAACCAATGAGATCTAATGTAGAGTCTATTTCATAATGAATCCCAAAGGTGATGGTGCCTTGTACATATCAAAGGATATTCTTTGCAACTTTCCAATGTAGCTCATGTGGCTCCTGCATGAACCTGGAAAATTCACCAACTGCATATGAGAGGTCTAGTCTAGAGTGTGTGAGATACAACAAGATCCCCACTAGCTATCTATAGAGTTTGATGTCAACCAGTGCAGTCTCCCCACCATCCTCAAGTTTGAATCCTGATAAGAAAGGAGTCGGAGTAGACTTGCAGTTTGTCATGTGAAATCTCTCAAGGATATCTCGTGCATACTTGGCTTGAGATAGTTTGATGCCTGATGCATCATGATTGATCTCAAGTCCAAGGAAGAAGTGTAGTGGACCCATGTCTATCATAAAAAACCTATCATGAAGAATCCTCTTGACTGTAACAATCATTGAAATCGAGCAACCGGTGATCCACAAATCATCGACATACATAACTAAAATTAGAAGTGAATAAATCGTCCTGAGCATGTATACATTTGGGTATGATTTACAACGTACAAAGTTATGTGACAAAAGGTAGGAGTCCATATTGGCATACCATTCCCTTAGAGCCTGTTTGAGGCCATAAAGTGAATTCTTCAGTCGACAGGCCAAAGATGAGTCCCGCATAAATCCCTGGGGCTTCTCCATCTAGATCTCCTCAAGGAGATCACTGTGAAGAAATGAATTCTTCATGTCGATCTGATGGAATTCCCATCCATTGGTTGTCGCAATGGAAAGTGCCAATCATATGGAATCCATCTTCGGTATGGCTGGATAATATCCCTTTCATCTTCCCTTCATCCTATTCCTCCTTACGTTGCAAGATAATATATTTCCTTCAGTATGGATGGACAATCAGTCTTTGAATCTCCTACTATTACCTGCAAACGCCAGCTTCTTTTGCTATTATTTCCGTGTGTATTTATTAGTTTGATGGACTGCATGCATGCGTTAAATTCGGTGCAACTGAAAAATGGATTAAGAGTCGATATGGTGCATATAGATTCACTTCTCTCTGGAAAAACTACATCCATTGAGTGCATGAAACGAGCTATCCAACGCAGTCAAGAGAGGCTTGAAAAGCTATAGATCACGTCTGCAGTTAATACTCATCAAATGAAAGATATCGAGACTCCTGTTAGCACAAGAAGTGGAGATTATCTCATCCAGATGGAAATTGGTATGCCAACTTTATCCTTTTATGCAACTATGGACACTGGCAGTGACTTAGTGTGGGCCAAGTGCAATCCCTATATTGATTGCTCAACTAGTTCAATCTATGATCCTTCATCATCTTCAAATTACAGTAAGGTCCTTTGCCAAAGTTCTCTGTGCCAGCCTCATTCGATATTTTCCTGCAACAATGATGGAGACTGTGAATACATGTATTCTTATGGTGATGGGGATCCTTTTAGACGAGACCTTTTCCATTTCTTCTCAGTCACTTCCCCATATCACCTTTGGTTGCGGCCATGACAATCAAGGATACGATAAAGTAGGTAGATTAGTAGGCATTGGACGAGGCTCTCTCTCCTTGGTCTCTCAGCTGGGCCCATCTATGGGATATAATTTTTCTTACTGTCTCGTCTCTCATACTGATTCTTCTTCCAAAACCATCCCTTTGTTTATTGGTAACACCGCTAGCTTGGAAGCCACCACAGTCGGTTCCACCCCTATTGTTCAAGGCATCCCAACCAATCACTATTATCTTTCATTGGAGGGAATCAGTGTTGGCTGTCAATCATTAGCTATCCCTACTGGTACTTTCGATATTCAATCTAATGGGTCCGACGGACTTATCATAGACTCTGGAACCACTCTCACTTATCTGCAATAGGCTGCTTATGATGTTGTGAAGCATGCGATGGTATCATCGATTAATATACCACAGGCCGATGGCTCTAACATTGGCCTAGACCCTTCAAATGATTACCTCTGCTTTATCCAGTAGGGCTATTCAAATGCAAGCTTCCCGCCTATGACATTCCATTTCAAAGGAACGGATTACGATGTGCCCAAAGAGAACTACTTATTCCCTGATAGCACCAGTGACATTGTCTACCTTGCGATGTTGCCCACCAACAATGATTTGGGAAATATCACCATATTTGGTAATGTCCAACAGCAGAATTATCAAATACTTTACAACAATGAAAATAACTTCCTCTCCTTTGCACCAACAACTTGTGAGACCCTTTAAGCAAGCAAGCCAGAGAGCAAGCAACTACCTATATATATATAATTGAATATAAGATTAAGCTTTTGTTATAGAGTGTAGAGTGGAGAGATGTGAATCAGTGTTTCATTTTCTGGATCAGCCTAAATCCATTTTCTGGGCCAGTCGAAACCTTTAAGCTTTCACAACCACGAGTTTACTGTTGTGCTAGTTTATACACAAACATATATATATCATAATAATGTGTTTTCTTTAACCATATGTATTTAGAATCTACATACATAATTATATACATAGCTCTATAAGTGTGTAGTTTTATTGGTGATAAAAATGTGGATAATATTTAAAAATCTTGTTGAAAATGAATATAATACTATTAAGTTGGAAAAATGAAAGCATCCAACACAGATAAAAATAGACATTTCCACGTATTTGTTTGTATTCATAGGAGTATCTGCACATTATTTTTATGTCAAATAAAACCATGTTAGACTCCCTCACCTTCACATGTTTCAAAACAAAATCTTTAGCACTAAAAGCTTCTTTTAAAAGCATAGGAACTATTTTCCTCTCTTGAGCATAGTTTCATTTTTTTTTTCTTTAATAATATATATTTGGAATCAACATACATAGCTCTATAAGTGTCACAGTTTTATTGGTGATAAACATCTAGACTATATTTAAAAACCTCATTGAAAATGAATATAATACTATTGAGTTAGAAAAAAGAAAGCATCCAACTCATCCAACATACATAAAAATAGAGATTTCCACCTATAGACTTCCTCACCTTCACATGTTTCAAAACAAAATATTTAGCACTAAAAGCTTCTTTTAAAGGCATAGGAACTATTTTCCTCCCTTGAGCATAGTTCCATTTTTTTTTTCTTTAACAATATATATTTGGAATGGACATACATAGATCTATAAGTGTGTGCAGTTTCATTGGTGATAAACATGTAGACCATATTTAAAAACCTTGTTGAAAATGAATATAATACTACTGAGTTGGAAAACATTTGTGTGTGTTTTTGTTTATGCAACTTAAACCACTAGGTTCTTCACTCTTAAGCTAAAATGAAAGCGTCCAACTCATCCAACACATAGATAAATATCGTCATTATCACCTGTACCAAATGGAACTTGACACATGTCACTCATTGATTGGGCCATGTGTCATCTCCATATTTTTCCACATGTCACCCCCTAGTGCGTAGTTTCTTGACCTAATGGCTAATGGGACCTCGGGAGTTTGGGATTTCAGAATTCCAGGAGGCTTAGGGTGTTAGAACGTATGCTCCAATAGGGCCGAAGGTCGAAGCTACGTGGTAGGACCTCGGGACTTCGGGATAGTTGGGATATCGAGATCTCTTTTAATATTTTTGGCTCTTTCCCTCCCTCCCCTTATCTCTCTCTTCCCCCTTATTTCACTTTAATGTACTCCCTCCCCTTATCTCTATCTCCTCCATTCCTCTCAGACTCAGTATCACTCTTTCTCTACCCCCTCCTCCCTCCTTCTCTCTCCCCATCCCCCTCCCTCTCACTATATCTCCACTCTCTCTCTCATACATCTACCCCTCCCCACCATCTATTCCCCCCTTCCTCTCACTCTCTTTCTACCCCATCTATTTGTCTCCCTCTCCCTCCCTCTCACACACTCAAACACTCCTTTTCCAATGCCCCTCTCTTTCTTTCTCTTCCCCCCTCTCACACTCACACATTCTCTCTCCACGCCCCTCCTCCCTCTCTCTCTCCCTCTCCCTCCCACGATATCTCCTCTCTTTCTCTCCTACATCTACCACCTCTTTATCTCTCTCCTTGTTGTTAGTATTAGTCTCACTCTCTCTTTTCCTCTCTTTCTCTCTCCCTACCTACATCCTTCTCTTTTCCCCTAGTTATACCTCCCCCTCTCTCTGTCCATCTAAAGGAAAGGGATGTCTCACAAAAAATAAAGGATGTATGCAACAGAGAAAGGTAGCCTTGCCTATAAGGTGAGTCTTAATTTTTTCTTCTTATTCTAATGAAGTACTTATATGAGTACATACATGAACATCAACATGACATAGACCATGAAACAAACCTATACCATGACCTAGACCGTCCTAGCTCCATCTAATACTATGCACAGCCTATACTCTACCCTTAACCCCATCCACACCCAAGCCCTAAGTGCAGTATTCCTATACGTCTTTTTTAATAATGATATTTTGTGGATATGACCATTCAATTACAGTTTAATAATGATTTCACATGGTTTAATAATGATTATGGTACATTGAATTTTCTTTTTTATTTTAATATAAGCATAATATTTTAGTGTATTTGATATTATTTATTCACNTATGTCTCTCCCTCCATTTATGTCTCTCCCTCCTCCCTCCATCTCTTTCCCTCCCTCCCTCCAAGTCTCCTCCTCTCTATTTGTCTCTCTCCCCCTCCCTCTTCTCCTTTGTCCCTCCCTCCCACTATTTCTCCTATCATTCTCTCCTACATATACAACCTATTTATCTCTCTCCTTGTTGTTAGTCTCACTCTCACTCTCTATCCCCCCTCTTGGTCTTCCTCTCCCACCACGTCACACTCTCAAACAATCCATATCTACCCCCTCCTCTCTTTACCTCTTGCATCGAACCCTCCTTCTCTCGCTCCCTATATCCCCTTCCCTCTCTCTCCCCCACTCTCCTCACCTTGCTCACTTTTCTTCTATATAACCCCCTTTCCCTCCTTTTACCCCCTTCCTAACTCTCTCTCTCTCTCTCTCTCTCTCTACCCACCCTCTCTATCTCCCCATCCCTCACTCTCTCTCACTCTCTTTATCTTCCCCTCTTTCCCTCTCACATTCTCTTTCTTCCTCTCTCTGCACTCTCCCCCCCTCCACACATCTCAATGAAAGAAATGGCCTTGACCTATACCTAGCCATAAAAATACCTAGACATGGAAAGACCTATACCATGACCTAGACCTATACGATGACCATGACGTATACCATAACATAGACCTAGAGCATGACCTAGACCATGACATAGAGCTAGAGCTAGATTTAGACTATGACATAGACCCCCCTAGCTCCATATAAGCCTAGGCATGACCTATACTGAACCCTTAACCCCCTCCACACTCAATCCCTGAGTTCACTATGCATATACCTATTGTTAAAGGCCCCACAACCCTTGAAACCACATCTTGGTTCTCTAACCATTTCTCTATTCTTGAAAACACTTTCAATCCTAACCCCTTAGGTCCTAGTTGTCCCCATACCACTATACATATTTATTCATAAAGAAGTTTGGTATATAATAAATGTTATATCTATTTCATTAAGAGTGTGCACAAACGCGTGTGACTTGATATCCTTGTAGTTGTTGTTCATTTATGCCCAACAGGAATAGGCCCGCATTCTTAGAACACCC
Organism: Picea engelmannii; assembly: GCA_009831015.1. Lineage (NCBI taxonomy): Eukaryota > Viridiplantae > Streptophyta > Pinopsida > Pinales > Pinaceae > Picea > Picea engelmannii. Next base: position 72,306 of record ML824956.1, read on the forward strand.
ACGTGCGTTCCTGATTGGCATTTTTTGGTGCCAAGCACATTCCAATACCTCATCTATCTCAAGCCAGACAAATATCTCCTAACATCTGCACACAAAAATAGTGCACACATGCAAGTTTTTCTTATTTTAGTATTGTTGTTTGATTCATAAACAACTTTTTTCTATTGCAAGACCATTGTGGGAAGAGTTGGAAGAAAAATTTGACCTAGTGGAATTGTAATTGTTGTTTGTGTCTTCTTGGAATTGGAAGACAAATTTGTCCAGTTGGAATTGTTGTTTTTTTTCTTGTGTGTCTTCTTGGAATTGGAAGAAAAATTTGTCCAATTAGAATTGTTAGTTGTGTAATACAAAGACAAATTTATCCAATTGTAATTGGAAATTTTTGTTATATTCTTGTTTAATACCAAGAAAAATTCATCCAATTGGAATTGGAATTATTAGTTGTGTCTTCTTTTGTAATACAAAGATAAATTTGTCCGCTTGGAATTGGAATTGGTTGTGCCTTATTGTGTAATACCAAGAAAAATTTGTGGTGGGGTGTTTGGAAGCCAATTCTTCTCTTTAAACATGGGGAATTGATGAATTCGATAAAGAAAGTCCTCGAGAAAAGAGAAATCAATCAAAAAGGTAGAAAAAGAAAGAGCAAAGGAAAAGTTTTGTATGCCAAATCATAGGATTTTAGAAGAGGCCAATCCAATTTCTAGCATAATAGATGCCTCTATTGTTTCTCCTCCATCACCACAAGAAAAACATAGGAGTTCAATAGAGACCAATCCATCTAGTATCTCATTAAGATAGCTTGTTGTGGATGACCAGATGCTGGAGGATTTTCTTGGAGTTGATTATACAATGGATGAAATTAGAGATGCAACTGGTGTACACCATTGTGGTGAAGAAGTTCTTGTGATGCAACCTCTTGTTGGATAGTCAAACGTTCCCTAAACTAGTCAATCCCATGTCCACTCTCCTCCCATATTTTATCTGCCAGTGATTTAAGGGGTAAGAACTACAACATTGTTAACTCCATAGCATGAAGGTCAAGAGTGCCAGAATAGGGGTTCATCATCCCTACCTAGATTGAACATTGTGCAGTGAAGAACTCCTAAATGCATTCAAGTTGATGAAAGTGGTCTAGCATGACTTGAAGGTAAGTTACCTAACTGTAGTATTCGTTATCATTCTTATAAAATAATTAAAGAATATTTTGAACCAAAATCTGATGCTGCTAAATGTCAATTGTTTTTTGTTGTGTTAAAATCTAGAAGTTTGACCATTGTTAGGAGAATTGTAGGCACTAAAACAGTCAAAAGTTTAGTAAGAAGTCATCATATTGTTAAAAACCTTGTAGATGGTTTTCAAAGAATTGGTAATAAATCTCGTTCTAAATACTGCAATGCAGCCCGAGGTGTCTTGTCACAATCAATTGTTAGCAAGATCAAAAGAAAACATCATTTTCTACAACAAACCTCACACCTCATGAAATGAAATATCAAAACCACTAGAAAGTATTCTCATAGACGAGATATCCTCAACACATGTTGCCCAAAAAATATGTGGGCCTTCACTGGTAGGCTACCTCATTCCGACATGAATTTAATTGGAGTAGTTAAGGGACTAGTACATTATTTTTGGCATGAGAATACTAGGCCTTATTCCAACCAAAAATATGTACTAAAATTGAGAAGGGGATCTAAGTACCGTGAACCCCATATTAAATACTTTCTTGACATTACAAAGACAAAATTGTATGAGAGATTCAGGATAGTACATAGTGCACTTAACTTGGGCCAAATATCTTTCCATAAATGCAAGCCTTGGTATGTTTGAATAAACACAATTCATAACACATGTTGTTGTATATATCAGATTGAGTATGGTTATTATTATCACACACACACACACACACACACACACACACACACACACACACACACACACACACACACACACATTTCATGGTTTTCATAACACCATTTTGCAAGAATGCTCAATTATATTGCCACCATCATCATCTAGAGACTTTATTCATAGCATCTTGTGTACAATACTAGATGGGGTTGTACATTTTATCAAAAAGATTGTTTGGACGGGACATGACCCAAGTGTTGTGGAATGAAATTATTGAGCAAGTGCATCGATGTAAGCAATGAGTATGAATTGGGGAGGAAGGAGGTTTCCTTGCAAAGCTTTAAATATGCCGCATATGATATTTATGGAGGACAAGAAAGAAAAAACATACAATTGGAGACTTCCCAAGTACGAGTATGTGACTTCATGAAGGACTTCATCGAAAAGACAGAAAATTATGTTCAACATGTCCATGTGGCTCGATGGAAGGATGAGCATTTTAAAATATGCAGAGATACATTTACCATTGGTATTGTGTTATCGGTGGTTGATTTTGCAAACAAATACAACCCTCAACCACAAAATGAGATTCAAATCCAATATTATCACTTAGAGAAGGTAAACATAATGTTCCATATCACATGTGGGCATGGGCCGAATAGTAACAAAGAAAAAAGAGTTATGTTGAAGGAGTGTCACTTCTACATAAGCGATGATCAATGCCATGACTTATCCTATGTACAACATTGATTTCAATTTTTTTACAGTTGCCTTAAGGAGAAGAACATATAGATGGATCAACATTCGATTTGGTCAGATGGTTGAGCAGACCATTTAAAAAATGCTCGTGTATTTCAATGGTTTTGTATGTTGCACAAAAAACTCAAGGTACCACACATTTGAAACTATTTTGAGTCTAGGCACGAGAAAGGAGAGCATGATGCATCAGGTGCTTGCATAAAAAGAGTGTTACATAGGAAATGAATTAAGTTCACAACTACTTCCCTCATTTGAGATGCGAAATCCATTGTCGAATGGTGTTCAATAATGGGAGAGGGAACAGGAACCTGTGAAGACCAATCACACAGGAAATGAAATGTGCATAGATATTTTTGGGAGGTGGTCAATGCAGATCGTTCACAGTGGTATGAATGAAAAAAAATCTAGGGCACTCATGGATTCCATTCAGTCAAAACATAAAACAATGCAATAGTTGAAATATGGATGAGAAAACTCTCTTGCTTTTGTGGTCCATGTAGTAGTAATGAATGGGATGATTTTGAATCGACAAAATGGGTTGTTAAATAGTAACTTGTATCACTCCTCATTGGTCAATGTATAACTATGGAATTATCCCATTTGGAGGAGGACCAATCAAGTATTTCAATTGATTATGATCATGTCTCAGATATTGTACAACCAGAATCGTTGAAACCTTCTATTAAATTTTGAATAACTAGCATCAGTGTTTTATTCTTTGGTCATTTAGTGGACTCACACGTTAGCACTCCATTTTTTGTAGGGAACATATACGCAGTCGATGACCTTAGTCATAATTAATGGGACACTTATTCTTGTCTTTCACATTTCTTAGAGGGAAAGCACACCCTCATGCGATGAGTAATAGACTCCTAAGACATTGAATTTCCGATTGGGTTGATGGTTATTAAAGGAGAATATATGAGACAAGAGGAAAGAATACAAAAGAAAGGTGGTGATGTATTTCAATATTATAAATGAGGTCAATTCGTATACCACTTTATGAACTTGGTTTTTGCTACAAACCTCCAACTACAAACAATTCCAAGTAAGAACTCATCAAAGGTACACTACTTCTTTCCTTACTCTAAGCACGAGAAGTTAATGGAGACTATCATTATTAGAAGTGATATTGATGGTATACTTGAATGACCAGAGGTATGTAAAAGGAATAATTGAACAAATATTTTAGATTTATGAATTATTCAAATTTTGGCTTCATTTTATGGTTGTAGTGGTATTCTTGTCTTGCTTCATTCAAAATCCATGCCTTTCCTTGCCTTCACTTTCCATGCCTTGTCTTGGCTTCATGTGTCATGCCATGCCATGCCCTGTATTTCCTTGTCATGCCATGCCTTCCCTTTCCTATCCAGGCCTTTCCTTACCTTTACATGACTTGCCTTCACTTGACATGTCATGCCATGTCTTTCCATGCATTGCCATGCCTTTCCTTTCCCTGCCATGCCATACCTTGCCTTTCCTTTACCTGATATTCCATGCCTTGCCATACCTTGCCTTTCCTTTACTTGATATTCCATGCCATGCCATGTGTTTCATTACCATGACATGCCATGCCATGCCTTTCCATGCAATTCCTTTCCATGCGATGCCATGCCTTTCCTTTCCTTGCCATGCCATGCCTTTCCTTGCCTTTCCATGACATGCCTTTCTTTACCTTTCCATAACATGTCTTTCCATGCCTTTCATTGTCATGTCATGCCTTGCCTTTCCATGCCATGTTGTGCCTTTCCTTTCCTTTCCTTTCCTATCCAAGCCCTGCCATGCCTTTCTATGCCATGTCATACCTTTCCTTTACACGCCTTTCCTTTCCTTCACTTTCCATGCCTTGCCATGCCATGTCATGGATTATATCACTTGTCATGACATGCCTTGTCATGCCATTCTTGGGCCCTTCATTTTGTTAAATAGAACTTGCACAAGCTACTTCGGAGTTGGACAACTGAGCAAAGGAAGGAAAAGAAGGATGAGAAAAGGGAATGCGCAACAGGAAGCAGTTAGAACATAAAATAGTTGGAAGGACAACGCAACACCAATTTTGAAGAAATAGGTTGCAACAAAATCAAGAAGAAGAGAGAACTCACAGGTTCTCAACTTGAAATATTGGATCATATTATATACATAATCCATATGATTGTAATAGGGGATCTAGTTATTGTTGTTGTTAATCGAGTTGAATAATGAGAACTGAGTTTAGAAACCAGGTTGTAAAATGTAAGAGAGTCACGTGCTACTGTAGAGGTAGCGAGAGAAAGAGGCTGAGATAACATTGTCTCGTACTATTTCAGAATCACTTGTCGAATATCTTTGGCATGACTATTTGTATGTATGACTTAAGCTGATCATGTTTCCTTTGAAGAGATATGATATAATATAATATAGTTGGAGACCCAATTAAAAAGAAAATATCTTGTGTACTTCACCTTCAGATTCTGTAGAATGTTATGTTGTGTTATCTTTTATGTCTAATATGCTTAATGATTATATCTTCCATGTGATTTTATACACAACTATGTTTCTCCCTTCTGGGTTAGGAGATGTTCAAGACTGCAACATGTTTAAGCTATCTTATGCAAGAATAATATGTATCTTGATACTTGGGGGATATGAATTAGAGTTCTTCTTACCCTTCCCTATCTTACTCATCTCGATTGCACTTCGAGTGAGACTTCTTCCCTCCCGAGAAGATAAAAATGCTAACACACTACAATACATCGATACCTTTTGTTGGTAACCCGAAGAGGACCCTGGTCTGACAACTTTCTGCAAACAAAATGGTTATGTTGTCGGGATAGATGCTTTAAAGGGAACCTGTAAGAAGGATTCTTCCTTAGATCTATAGATATGATGTTCAACAATGGTGGGAATGAAATTGTGATGCCTTTGTATGGAAGTAATAAGAGTTGTGAGATAAAATATTGAATGCTACAAGAGATTATGTCTTTTATTTAGAAAGATCGAACAACCAGTATGAGATATTTTGGGTAAAATTCTTGGAAGAGTTGTTCCATTGGGTAGATCGGCTATAGGAAGCTCCATATTTCAAATAATGTATGAAGAAGGCCTGTACTTGAGACACAAAGAATATAGTAGAAATTCATTCGTTGGATCACCAGATTACATGAGCAGTTGATTTCTGGGTTGACAGGACTCTGGAAGGATATATCATTGAGTTTGCAACTGAGAATCACCAATCTATCTCATGGGCGAAAGATATTTTCCAGAAAGGTGCATGCAGAATAATATTGAGGGGAATTCCCATGTGGATCAAAGTCTTATTGATGAAAGAGGGGATATTAACTATTCCCTCTACTGATATGGAAACCTAAACACTTACGCTTGTGGTAGGGTAATTTTAGGGCAGGATCATGAACTAAAAAGGGAAGAGGGTTCTTTGAAAAATGGAGGATCAGCAAGAGAAGAATGAAAGAAATGAGAAATCCCTGTCGAGATCCACCATATTTGAGAATTGGTGGCACAAAAAGGTAAAGAAAGAAGCAAAGTAGTCTGAGGCATTGTGAAAAGAAATAGGACCAGGAGTAATAGATGAAAGAAATACAGAAGAGTTAAGGAAGGTAATAAGACAAGAAATAATGGCCAGCCTAATATTACATCAGAGAGAAGCGTAGAGAGAAAGGATTCCCCAAGTGGGTGGACAAGAAGAGGAGTGTGTAGAAGCAAGGGAAGACAAAGCAGGTATGGATCTTACATAAGACCAAGAAGATTTATCCCCGATATCAGGAGGAATCGGGAATCAGGCCAAGAAGGTTGCTCCAGAAGAAGAAAACAAGACCCCCCAAATCAAAGAAACCTGCTCAGAAGTCAGTGGAACCATCCTCAAGTCACTCGTCCCCCAGGTTCCCTCTATACCCATGGTAATCTCTATTCTACATACTCATGCTATTTATATTCCATCACATTTAGTCAGTTAGTCACAATCTATAAGTGTAAACATTGGAAGGATATTAGGATCCCCTGGAATATCACAACCAGGGCCGTTAGGTTTCATTTTAATAGGAACAATAAGACCTAGAATGGCTAGAAATACGGGAGGCTCGATCGTCCAATACCCATAATTCTGGGGTAAATGGGACGAGGATGTAGAGCAACATTGGTTTCTATGTGAAACCATCTAGAGGTCCAAAGGGACTCTTGATGAAAACAAGTTATTGGAATTACAGACTATCTTGAGGGGTCGTGCCCTCAAGTGGTACCTGAAGGCTATTGAGTCTGGGTTGCAAGGAAAATCCTTCACCCTTGCTCAAGTGCGTCTAAAATTCATCGTTGAATTCAAGCTACCTAACATAGGGAAATAAACTCTCTCTAAGTTGCAGGAGATTCAACAAAGGGAAGGACAATCTACATGGGAGTATAGTCAAAAATTTAATGACGTTATTGGGATATTAGTGCATCCAATTCACGAGGATCACCAGAGGGAATGATACATCCAAGGACTGCTACCTTTGACGAGAATTTCTCTGACGAAACAATGGATATCCACCTTAAAAGACGCCTTGGAACAATCAATGAAGATCAAATTCATGGCAGGATATCTGGGAAGTCTGAGGGTGACAAGACCTCCAATGGACGTAATGTTTTTCACAAATCTAGGGAAAAATATCAGCACTAACAGAGAATATTCAAGAATTAACTATACCAAGTGCATGATGACCTCAAGTTTGGTGCAGAGGGTGCTACACAGAGGGCTATATGGAAAATGAATGCTTGCAGATGAGGGGAATGTGACCTCCTCACAATCGAATGGGCCCCCCTCTAGGACCATCAAGAGGAGTTGTGAAAGTATCTGCAACTCCACCATTCCATGCATCGGTGCTATACCATGCTTTCCCAGGCACCCAAATAACTCTGCCAATCGAATAATGTGAAATGTTTCGGACACACGAGCATGCGTCGAGGCATTGTCTTATCCTATAGAAGTATATACCTATGCCTAATACAATACAATGTGAGTTATGTGTGTCTACAACACATGATACAAATCAATTTAGAGGCTGACAGACTGGATCAAACAACATTCAGAATAAATGAAACCCCCCAAGGACCTGTAAGAGGGAGAGGAGGTGGGGGTGGAGGTGGATTTAGAGGAGGAAGAAATGGGGGAATAGGGCCAAGCCGATGTTACAATTGTGATGAACAAGGAAACTTGTCCAGATACTTCCCTCACCCAATATGACCATGGTGTTCTCATTGCAGAACCAATGTTCATGCAACTAAAGACTTCCTGGAATTGATCGTGAAATGGGAAGATAGGGATTATCGATGAGAAACTAACTTAATAGGATCATAAATGAGAAGGGAAATCGAGGGGAAGTTACCCAATACCAACATAATTACTCACGAAGGAGAGAAAACTGGGGCAGATGCAGAATATTAGCCCAAGATACAAAAAGCATATCCCAAGGATGACATGTATGACCCTTTGAAACAAAAATTGTTCTTGAAGGATGCAATAGAAATATTTAAGGGTATATTTTCTCCAGAAATAGTGGAAAGTCCTCTTAAAGTCACCCTCCAACCTAATCTTTCACAAGCTATTATCTCACCCCTACTCCTAGGAACCTTGTAATCCCAAAGAGATACCCTAAGTAGTCCCAAAATGTAATTAATCTCTAGTTTCAATTGTTCCTTGATATCCTCGGGGATGACCAACTTACAGAGAAGTTTCACAACACCCTCTACCTAATACTGGGAAATGAGGGAACCCTAGAAACCATTATAATGACCAATCTCCCTGAGAAGAATACTCAGAGAATACAAAGAAGAAAGGTGCAAACAAGAAAAGAATTTAGGTTAGAAGCCTAGTTAAATGGTTTTGAGATTAAAGATGTCATGCTAGACCTGGGATCCGATCTCAACATCTTACCCAAAAATAACTGGGAAGATTTGGGGAAATCTCAGTTAGTATATTCCCCCATTCAAATGACAATGGTGAGCCAATACTACATTTTCCTAGTAGGAATGTTGGAAACTGTAGAAGTAGATGTTGTGGGAGTTAAAACCATAGTTTATTTCAAAGTGTTTGAAATCAATGAAACTATGCTATCATTGATCTAAAGAAGGACACCATGATGTTTGAAGTGGACATAATAAAATTGGTTCATCCCTTAGATCCATTTTTAGGGCCTAGATACACTGAGCCAATAGACAACAATATGGAATCAGATCTTATTGACTAGTTATACAACATAACAATAGGGATGAGGCCAAATTATATAAATCCCACTGCAGATGGATCGGTAAGTTGGAGAAGCATACAGTCAGCGGACGAGGATTTAGAATTAGTGTATGATAGTTGGCATCAAGGTTCATACAAACAATTCTCAAGACGATGCGTAACTTCCAGATAAACTATATGGATTGGAACCGAGATTAGGGAACACCCAACATATGATGGTACCTCAAAGTTGGACAATTGTCTTAGCAACATGGAAGAGAAAGTAGCGGTGGATCAAATGATCTTAGTTCTTGACTTAGCCTTGAAGGATACCCCAACTAGATGGTGTGCCACTCACAGATCCTTGATTCTGGATTGGGAGGATGTGAAGAAATCCATATGATGCATATTCCAAAGTATGTATCAGTTGAAAGAAGATATGCATATGGATTTTCAAGATGCGCAATTTTTTGATGGATAATTTGAACCCAAATTGAATATTGAGCACTATTTAAAACAATGGTGAGTTGTGTAAGTACCCTCTCAGCTATGGGTTCAAGTATTTCTCCACTCGATGGGTATGATCCCAAAATCCCGGTACATACATGAAGAGAACAGAAGAGAAAGAAGTTGTTGGCAAAACTTAAAAGACTAGTTTTGAAAAGACTTCTCCTTCATAGGTAAGTCCCCTGAACTCAACATATCCATTCAAAGAATTCAAGAAATCCTCTTTACCGACAATTGTAAAAATAGATCAAGCCTAGTACTATGTTATGACCATGCCAAATTTCTTTAGTCTAGTCTAGGCCAAGAACTTGATGGGATACCTATAGATTTTTGTAAAGTTGATAAAGGCCTGGAAAAACTAGATGAGTTAGAAGAACTCATAAACCTAACTATTAAAGAAATGGAAGGTAGTAGAGAGATTTAGGATACTATACCAAACCACATCTGTAGCTCCTATAACCATCCACTGAAGTTGCAGAAAGTTAATATAGGGAGTGAAGAGCATCATAAGATAGCTTCCATAGGATATTATTGGGATGAGCATATGATGAATGAAGTCCAGAGCTTGTTGTGTGAGTATGAAGAATTATTCCCAAAAACCTTTTCAGAACTGAAAGGCATAAAATAATCCATGGGAGAAATGAAGATCGAGTTAAAACATGACTCAAAACCTATGAAGCATAGACCATACCTCCTTAATCCCAAGATAAAAGAGAAATTCAATAAGGAAGTGGACAAAATGCTTGTGGAAGGGCTTATTTTTCCAACCAAAGAAGTAGAGTGGGTTACCCCCATAGTTATATAGAGAAAGAAGGATACAGAAGACATTCAAGCTTGTGTTGACTACAAAAGTATGAATTCTACATGTGTGCACGATCCATTTCCAACACCTTTCAGTGACGAAGTGTTAGATCAGGTTGCAGGAAAAGAATCTTATTCGTTTACAGATGGATTCTCAGGGTATCGCCAAGTCATAATTTCAGAGGAAGACAATAAGAAGACCACATTCATAATTGAATGGGGGTCATTCTTATACAATGTAATTACCTTTGGCTTAAATAATTCCCCTGCAATTTTCTCCAGGACCGTGATAGAAACATTTTGAGATTTCATCAACAAGTTTATAGAGGTCTACATGGATGATTGAACCATGTACAACCTGTTGAAGGAGCATGTAGGGATACTCTAGTTAATGTTTGACATTTGTTGGGAATTTCCGATATCTCTGAACCTAAGGAAGTGTATCTTATTCGTACCACACGAAAATCTTCTAGGTTACATTGTATGTCAGGAATAAGTCCTGGTAGACCCAGCTAAAATTGTGGGCATCCTAAATATGCTGCCACCTACAAGTGATAAATAATTGCACTCGACACTAGGACATATGGGATATTACCATAGGTTCATAATAAGATATGCAAGAATCACTGTACCTTTAGAAAAATTGTTGAAGAAGTCTGAAGTATTTCAGTGAACACCTGAATGTGACAAGGTGTTCAACATCCTCGAAGAAAAACTAAGTACTACACCCATGTTGATATTCCCCAATTGGGAAATTGAATTCCATGTACATGTGGATGCATTAGGCATCACCCTGGGAGCCATCTTGGCACAACCAGGGGAAGGGAATATGGAGCACCCTATCTATTTTTCCAGCAGAAATATTTCTCAACACGAACGCAACTACACAACCACTGAAAGAGAAGGTCTAGCTATGATTTATGCATTACAAAAGTTTAAAAACTATTTGTTAGGCTCTCATTTTAATTTTTTTAATGACCACTCTGTGTTGAAGTACCTAGTCAATAAACCAGTCCTTGAAGGAAGGATTTGCAGGTGGCTACTTCTCTTTCAAGAATTTTCATTAGAAGTAATTATCAAACCTGGAAGATGTAATGTAGGTCTAGATCATCTATCCATATTGGAATCAAGGGAAAGTGGTGGAGTAGTGGATGATCATCTCCCAAATGCGGACCTATTCTGAATTGAGGCCACCCTAGAGTATCTTGAAGACATTGTTGTCTTCCTCAGTACAAAAACATGCCCATAAAATTACTTCGCAACCTAGAAACGACACATGGTGGTTCAAGCAACATACTACCAACTGACTGCAGGACAAATTTATAATTTGGGACTAGATTTCATCCTCAGGAGGTGTGTCTTAAGCCATGAAAGGTAAGATATCCGATGGGAATGCCACATTGGAGTTGTGGGAGGAAATGTTGGAGGTAAAGATACCACATAGAAGGTACTTCAAGATGAATTGTGGTGGGAAATGTTATTCAAAGACACTAAAGCTTATGCTAGATCTTGTGACACCTTCCAAAGAGTAGGGAAGCCATCACGTAGAGATGAATTACCCCTTCATCTAGTTAGATCACTTTAGGCATTTGAGAAGTGGGTTGTTGGATTTATTGGACCAATTAACCCATCGACCAAGCATTCAAAGGCCAAATATATCATCACCGCAAAAGATTACCTCATGTGATGGGAGGAAGCAGAGGTAGTCCAAGATTGATCAATAGATACAATGACCAAATTTATATTTGAAAATGTCATTACTCGGTCTGGATGTCCTAGAAGCATGACCAATGATCAAGGTAGTCACTTTATCAACAACACAATCACAAAATTGATGACATAATTACTTATACAACACCATAATATAAGTCCCTATCATCCACAAGCTAACAATACAATGGAGGCATTCAACAAGATTCTAAAAAGAGGACTGAAAAAAGTATGTTGCACAAATAGGGAAGACTAGTATGATAGAGTTCCAACAGTCTCGTGGGCTTAAAAGACTACCATAAAGAAGCTACACAGGTATACCCCATTTCAATTGGTTTATGGTACAGAAGTTGTTGTATCTATAAAGTTTATAACCCATATTCTCTATATAGCACATGTTACACATATGACAGATGAAGAATCAATTGCGCAGAGGACTGTAGACTTGTAGGAACTTGAGGAAGTGATATTCTTAGTAGATTTTCATCAGTCAGTTGAGAAGGCTAGAAAAAAACATTGGCATGACAGGCACACTAAGTCCAAAATATTTGCACAAGGGGATAAGGTACTACTCTACAATAGTTGGTATTAGAAACATCCAGGCAAGTTGTGCATGCATTGGTTAGGTCCATTCATAGTTGTTGAAATCCAAAAGCCTGGTGCTGTCAAGATGGTGCAACTAGATGGTATCCTTCAGCCAGGTTGGGTGAATGGAGCACACCTAAAGCCCTATATTTCTCATGTTTGAACAAAAGAATTGTTGCTCCAGTCCAAGGGATCTTGTACAATAGTTATAATTTTCTTCTTTATTGTAATTTCTTTATTACATGTAATAACGTCGGAGTGTGCTTAGTGGCACCGCAACATCTTTTTTTTTCATTCTAAGTGTTGGTTCTTTGCAGAAAGGGTTAATCAATAGTAAAGGGTTAGATGAGTCACCACTCCATTAAACAATGTAATTAAAGATGTTGGAGACCCTTATTGTGGTCGTGGGGTGGATCTGAACCATATCACAACCTAAGTGTTAGTCATGTCATGTCCATTCATACCCTTTATGGTAACTACAGTTAACTGTCAGAACGCTCCATCAATCCATAAAAAGAGTGATATGCGTGGATGTCATCGAGATTATCAACTGTTAAAATGGTAAGTCCCTCACCTTGGCCATGTTTCTGTGAATCCATTCATTAAAGACAAAATCACTTTATGGATTTTACCCCATTATCAGTCTCGTCGTATGTTTGAGCCATAGGTTGTGTCACTGGCCTCATTATGAGTGTCTTTATGAGCGACTACTAGGCTCTCTAGTTCTTCCATCTATAAGACCTCGCAAGCCCAGTGTGCAAGGAACACTATTTATTTATCTACCCTCTGTTCTCGAGCTCTCCATACCCTGGAAGACTTTGAGAAGTCCTTTTCTCCCCAATCGCATCTCTGACCCCCAATTCACTTTGTTTACCAGTGCTCTAGATTCAGGATGTCGAGAATATCCATAGGATGAAGTTCAACTCCAAAAGAGGAAATTCCAAATGAACCATATAATCCCCAGATGGAAGTAAAGGGTGACGTCAAGGGGAAGGCCAAGGAAGAAAAAATCCTCGACCTTGACCTGACTGATCCAAAATTATTCCCTCAAATGAACATCGATGTGTTTTGGCACTTGGTTGTGGACTTAGCGGGGGACATGTAGTTTGTCCCTAAACCTAAATTCATCAATCTGTTCAACTCAACAATTATGAACCTCAGAGATCTATTGATGTTCAGAACCAAATGTGAGGTTGTGCATTGCACAAAGTTTTTGATCAGTAGAGTGCATGATAGGAGCTTATGGCTCGACAAGAAATACCCAATCCATGCATAAGACATCCAAAAACTCATGGGATTGTCCCTAGAGTGTGAGGACGTGTCCAAAGGATTCCAAGGATCAAGCAAGAACGATAAAAAGAAGGGAGAGGTTATCTTATATGAGAAGTTCCACACCTAGAGGGGCGGGTGGACCGCAAAGATTGAGCCCATTATTTCAAAAATGATGGGGATCACATGCTATGTCATAGCTAGTAAGGTCATGCACTCATACTACAAGGGAGAATGCACTTTGGACGCTCTATCAATAGCAGAATTTTGTACAAACAGAGCAGTTTTAAACTGTTGTAGCTAACTATTAGAAGAACTCCTCATTTCTTGTGAAGAAGTTTAGGAGAAAGGGGGGGGATTTACCTATGGTTACCTTATTCTCACTTTTGCAATGTGGAAGTGGCAACCACCCACATGAGGATAGTTGGAACCTGTAGACAATGGGGCACCTTGCGAAAATGTTTGATCCTTGGCATGCAAGGTGATATTCTGAGAACATGGAGTTCAATAAGGTTGTATTATTGAAGTGGTATAGCTAGATTATAGATGCAACTCAGTGGTTCTGCATACCAGAGGAACTATTGAACCTAAACACAAGGAATAAAACATTCAGACTGAATCACCACCATACCTTTCTCTAGTCGAGGTATGCAAAGCCCAATGACTTCCACACAAGGTTGTTACCATTTTACCTTGAGGAAGAACCATTCGATAAAAAATTTATGTCATGGACTGGAGTTAAGCATAACCCTCACAAGTCATTTATGCACTACCTCTTTCCAAAAGAGCTATTGAAGAAAAAGGGGCAAGATGAAGAAACAGGGTCGAGTTCCGCTGCAACAGAGAAGCAACAAAAGGCTCAAATGTTGGGAAACTCAGAAGAAGAGAAAGAGAAACCAATGCAGGGAAAGAAAATGGCTTTGCCACTATTTGCACAACTTCCATAACATGTGGTACTATTAGGTAAGGACGTCAAAAATATCCTAGCTATTGCGTACATAGGAGAAATTCCAGTGAAAATGCTTCAACAAGTGTTTCCCCTACAAAAATCATAGACCGACAACCAATATCCATGGCCTTAGCTCGCACCAAGGAAGCCACTCACACTACCTAGACTATGATTAATATTAAAAATGAAACTATGTTGGAATTTAGCACGTACTCAACTCTCATTTATGAGAAAGGCTCACTACCACCACCGAAATATACCATTGTTACCCCACAGACCACTTCTCTCAAACCCATGCAAATGGATATCCCATAAACCTTTGGGAACCTTGAAGATCCCATCAAATTGACTATCGAAGCCCCAATTCAGTTGATCAATCCATCTATACCCATACCATTTTCGGTTCCCTCAGTGCAGAGAGAGAAACCAGAAATCCAATCACTCATCCTAGTCTCGGAAGTATTGGCCTTGGTTCCTGAGTGTCTGCTCCCAAAGTTCACCATTGAGGTTCCAATGATCTGAAGTGCTACTCTAGAAGTTACACTACTGAAAAATATTGGAACGCAACCAATTCAAGTAGAATAGAAAACTCGGCTAGGAAAAATCATGACATCATTGAAAGATCAACTGGTGCCATTACTCTAGGATCCGCAATAATTATCAAAACTACTACAACATTTTCTTGAAAAGATAGAGGTTCTTCCCCTACTTCCAATGGCTCTAAAGACTAGACTTTCACAACAATTGAGATTTCCATCTCTAGGGGAAGAAGAAGTGGATACACCCTCATAAAAATCCATGGCTAGCAGTATGCCCCTTCAATCTAGATTCCCCTTAGACATTACTGTTACATCCGATGAGTTGGCCCATTTTCCAATGCCGCAACTAGTAGGCATGATCAAAGACTCTACTGACAACTTGAAGCAGAAGATCCAATAGTCTAAAAGGGGAGATGAATTATGGAAGTAAGAAGGACTCCATTCACAAGAAAGAAGAACACAGGAGGAATATTCGAAAATTAAAGAAGAACAAAAAATGGAGAAAGTGAAGGACAAACTAACAGAGGCATGGACAAATTTTAGAAAGACAATTCCTCGACTGCCAAAGTTCAGAGAAACAAATGAGATAGCATAACAGATTGAATTGGTTCAGGTAGCCTAGGTTGAGATGGAAGACCGAGCAGAAGACCTAGAAGCGCAGTTGAGGGGAATCCGATTAAAAGTTGAAGAACAACCCAGAGAATTAAATAAACAGTTGGAAAAGGTTGTTTTGGAAGGAAACAATGCCAGCATTTCATTGCATAAAAAGACTGCGAAGTGCACCATGATATTCAAGGAAGTCAATGATTGGATGGGAGTAATCTCTCATCACAACCAAACATTGGAGGACTTACACTTGAAGATACAATACCTCAATGAAGCAGCCACCAAAGGACTAGATCCACTAGAACAACAATCGAAGTTTGATGAAATCTAGCAAGCAGACAATGATCTGAATGCACTGTTTGAAGCTCAGACAGTCTCCAAGAAATAAATGCAAGAATTTTGAATGGTAGTCCAAACTACTTACTTGCATATGCACCAAGTGGATGTTGTAGCATATTCAGAATGGAATTCGCTCATTGCATCCTAGACAAAAGAATTCACCACGGGCGCTACCCAACAGTTTGTTGCTGAAGCTTCATTGCTTGCCAGAAAATGGGAGGACAAGGTAGAAAACTTCCAGGAGGTCAGCAAGAAATCCCTTGAAACGGTACCAGAGTTGGGCCTTTTGTTTGAAGGATCCAAAGAAGAAATAGCTTAGGCTAGAAATAGAAGCAATATGGAAGAAGAAGGCAAAGACAAAGAAGAACAATAGGCCAACCTGAAGACCACAAAAGAGCTAAAGACTTGACTCGGGACAAGTCAAGGATTGTGGTCGAGGCTTGTTGGGCCATTTGATTGGTTAAATAGAACTTGCACAAGCTACTTTGGAGTCGAACAACTAAGCAAAGGAAGGAAAAGAAGGTTGAGAAAAGGGAATGCACAACAGGAAGCAATTAGAACGTAAAATAATTGGAAGGACAACGCAACACTAGTTTTGAAGAAATAGTTTTCAACATAATTAATAAGAAGAGAGAACTCCCGGGTTCTCAACCTACAAGCTTGGATCATATTATATACAGAATCCATATGATTGTAATAGGGGAGCTAGTTATTGTTGTTGTTAATCGAGTTGAATAATGAGAAATGGGTTTAGGAACCAGGTTATAAATTGTGAGAGTCACATACTACTATAGAGGTAGTGAGAGAAAGAGGTTGAGATAACCTTGTCTCATACTATTTGAGAATCACTTGTTGATTGTCTTTGGCATGACTATTTGTATGCCTAACTCAAGCTGCTCATGTATCCTGAGAAGAGATATGATATAATATAATATATTTGGAGACCCAATTAAAAAGAAAATATCTTGTGTACTTCACCTTATGATTATGTATAATGTTATGGTATGTTATTATTTTGATATGCTTAATGATTATAGCTCCCATATGATGTTTTACACAACTTTGTTTCTCCCTTCTAGGTTAGGAGATGTTATAGACTTCAACAGGTTTAAGCTATCTTACACAAGACTAATATGAATCTTGATACTTCAGGAATCTGACTAAGCATTCTTCTTACCTTTCCCTATCTTACTTGTGTCAGTGGCACTTCGAGTGAGACTTCTTCCCTCCCAAGAAGATGAAAATTCCAACGCACTAGACTACATCAATACCTTTTGTTGGTAATCTGAAGAGGACCCTGTTCTGAAAAAATTGTGTCAACAACCATGCCTTGTCATATATCACTTGCCATGCCATGCCATTCCTTGGCTTATATCACTTTCCATCCCATGCCATGTCATTCCTTGCATGCCTTTCCTTCACATGTCATGCCATTCCTTTCCTTTCCATGTTGTGCCTTATATTGCCTTTCCATGCCTTTCCATGCCTTTCCATGCATTTCCTTTCCTTTCCATGCCTTCCCTTTCCTTGTCATGCCTTCCCTTTCCATGTCATGCCTTTCCATGCCATGCCATGCCTTACCTTTCCATGCCTTTCCTTGCCTTCACTTTCCATGCCATTATATTTCATCCCTTACCTTTCCATGCCATCCCTTTCCTTTCCATGCCATGCCTTGTATTTCCTTTCCATTCCATGTCTTTCCATGCCATGCCTTTCCATTCCATGCCATGATTTTCCTTTCCTTTCTATGCCTTACCTTACCTTCCCATGCCTTGCCTTCGCTTTCCATGCCATACCATGTCTTTCGATGCCATCCCATGCCATGCCTTTCCATGTCATTTCTTGTCTTTCCATGACATGCCTTGCCTTGCAATGCCATGCCTTTCCTTTCCTTTTCATGTCATGCATTGCCTTCCCAAAATCATAGTCAAGAGATAGTACCCAATTCCCCAAAATGATGACCTTCTTGACCAACTCAAGGGGGACAAGTTCTTTAGCAATATTGACCTAAATTTTGGCTTCCACCAAGTTCCCATCGAACCGACTGATGTATGGAAGACAACTTTCAAATCTAAAGAAGTTCAGTTTGAATGGTTGGTCATGCCCTTTGGCATAAAAAATGCACCAAAAAATTTCATGAGGTTGATGGATGATGTATTAAGACCCTTCACCAACTATTTTGTGGTGGTATATCTAGATGACATCCTCATCTTCAACATAGCTTGGGAGGAGCATATGCAACATATTCAACAGGTTTTGAGCACTCTATAGAAGTAAAAGCTATATGCCAACTTGGAAAAATTCTCCTTTTGCATGAACAGGGTCCAATACTTGGGCTACATTGTTGATGAACATGGGGTACATGTGGATCCAGCTAATATCCAATTCATTCATGATTAGCCAGCCCCGACCACACTAACCGAGCTTCAGAGCTCCTTGGGACTTTCCAACTTCTACCAACGGTTCATGTTGGGATTCCCCCATATTGCATGGGCCCTCAACCAAGTGACCAAGGGAAGTGGCAAGTAAAATTTCATGTGGGGGAAGGAACAACAACGAGCATTTGATGATCTGGAGCATCACTTGTGCTCAGATCCAGTACTCTCCTTACCCAATCTGGAACAACCGTTTGAGATTGAGATTGATGCATCCGACTATGCTATAGGTGCAATTATTACTCAGAACGGACATTCGGTAACATACCATAGTGATACACTCTCAGATATTGTCTGTAAATACCCCACCTATGAAAAGGAAATGTATTCAATTTTACAAGCCTTATGTCAATGGAAACATTACATTCTGGGAAAGGAGACAATCATCCACACTAATCACAAGTCTCTGCAGTTCATACAGACACAGGGGAAGTTTCAGAATTTCCACCATCAGAAGTGGTCCACATGCTTGCAATATTTCCATATCAACATAAAGTATAATACATGGATCACAAATCATGTCCTTGAATTCCTTAGTCGACCTCTCGTGGCTGCACTCACCACTGTGCTCCATTCCTGTGGGCATGAGGCATATGAGTGGCCCCAAATTTATCAGCAAGATCTCGACTTCTCCACCACCTATCAACTCTTGTTTACATGCATGAATGTCATCGATTTTCAAATTTAGGATAGACTGTTATGCCATCTAGGCTACCTCTATGTTCCTGTAACCAAGGGCGCAAAACAAATTTTGGAGGCTCACTAGAGTCAGATGGCAGGACATTTTGATGTGGAGAAAACTATGGCTATTCTATAGAAACATTTTATTGTCCAAAACTTCGATAGGACACTAGCAAGTATATCAAATCTGTTGATTAAGTTTGTTTTTCAATGATGTCAACCCCTGAAGAAAGTCCGGTAGCAAATTCTGGTAGCACAAAGGTTTGGGTAATGGACCCAAGGTTGTTTCATGTATAATGGTATGAGTTTTAATATATTTGAAGGTAATACTATTCTATATGGATAGTACATGTCATGCCATTTCTGGTGGTATGTGGAACATCACATAACTCCTCACAATTTGAGCGTTATGGCCTTACGAAGTTGGAGGACCCTCATATGTTGGCTTGAAGCCCCAAAAGATCAAAGAATTCAAAGAGCTTGCAAAGAAGAAATTATTATTTAAATGATAAAGTAAAGTGACAAAGTCAAGAAGAATTATTTAAATAATAAAGTTAAGTGACAAAATCAAAGAAGATTATTTAAATGATAAAGTGAGGTGACAAAGTCAAGGAGGAATATTTAAATGATAAAGTAATGGAGAACTTTCTAATTATGGAAAGTGGTTAACCCTAAAAATGAGGAAAATAGGTTAAGTGACCTAGAAATAGGTTAAGTGACCTAGAAATGGGTTAAGTGACCTAGAAGATGGAGAGTATAAATAAGAGGCAAGTCTCTCTCATTTTAAATCACACTTGAGCATATTGAATATCTATAGGTGACTAAGGTAACCAAAGGATATCTAAGACAAATTTCAGAGGGAAGGTGAAGAAAATAAAGCCAAAATTCAAGGGAGGATAAATTCTTTTAATGATGCTTTCTAAGGTATGTTATTTACAGGTCATCTCACCATTTTCGCAATAATTGTTTTTCTAGAATGATTCAGACCATGAAATTGATAGGCCATTGAGTAAACATATCAAAGTATTTTTGGTAAACAATTCAGCTTGTGGGTCATTGTAGTTTTGGAGCTACACTTCGTGGAAAATAGGGTTTGTGGCTAGTCCTGAAACTAGTCTAAAACAAGTGTTAAGTGACCTATAAATGGGTTAAGTGACCTAGAAGATGGAGAGTATAAATAAGAGGCAAGGCTCTCTCATTTTAAATAACACTTGAGAACATTGAACATCTATAGGTTACTGAGGTAACCGGAGGATATCTAAGCCGAATTTTAGAGGGAAGGTGAAGAAAAGAAGGAAAAAATTCAAGGGATGATAAATTCTTTTGATGATGCTTTCTAAGGTATGTTATTTACAGGTCATCTCACCATTTTCGCAATAATTTTTTTTCTAGAATGATTCAAACTGTGAAATTGATAGGCCATTGAGGAAACATATCCAAGTATCTGTGGTAAAAAAATCAGCTTGTGGGTCATTGTAGTTTTGTAGTTAAACTCCGTGGAAAATATGGTTTGTGGATAGTCCTTAAACTAGTCTAAAACATGTGTTTTGGGTTAAAACATCATAAATTCTTCATAACATATCCAAATTCAATAAGACCAAATGTATTGGTCAGAGTACAATCTTTAGTATGTTGTGTAACAATTTTAGATCCATTAAACAAATATTCCATGTTGGGCACACTCTACAAGGTCGCTCTCTAGAATAAGACAGAATTCAACAAGGCATGCCATTTTTGATATAACACCTTTTCTGAGAGGTTCCGAGTAGTGACACCTGGAGGAATTTCATAAAACAACTGAGGAACATTGTGTACTACTTTCAGATCTTTATTCATTACAGGTACATAGTTATGATTATTTCAAGTTAAGGTTGTTGACTAATCCCAAACTAGTCATGTGAGACTAAAGAAAAGTTTGATGAAAATTCTAGTCTCTTGCTGTGAAAGTTAAGGAAGGTTTGTAGGTATGTGATCATACAAACCAGGTCTATTACAAAGTTACAAATCATATTTTTATGATGAAATTGATGAGAGATTTTGGGTAAGGTACATGTTGGGTACATGGTTGAGACAAGTAGTTGATGAGTTGGCACATACATGAGGTGTATAGTTGATGATGTTGGTACATATTGATGAGTCATAGTTGATGAGTAGACACATGATTGGTAAATACTTGGTACATGGTTGGATGCACTTGTTTATGGTACAGGTTGATTACAGGTTGTATGGTATAGGTTGGTGCATTGTTGATGCACTTGTTTATGGTACAAGTTGATTACAGGTTGAGGGACAGGTTGATGCATGGTTGATGCATGGTTCAGGTTTATTGGTACATGGTTATAGCAATATATCTCACAATGATAGTGTGATAGTGGTTCCATCATTCCACTTCTACTTCAGGGTGGCTAGACGGGGCAAGGACAATTAGTTGTAGCCACCTTCCAGTTGTAGCCGAAAAACATAGGGTATTGTAGCCTTCTTCTGGTTGTAGCCAGAGAATAATGGATTTGGAGCTTCCTTCAAGTTGTAGCTTGGGAAACAAGGGGGTTGGAGCCTCCTTCTAGTTGTAGCTGGAAAACAAAGGAATTTGGTGCTTCCAATGAATGTAATTCTTCAAGACATATAAGAAAAAGCATTCTATGGTTTTCTCCCGCTTTGGGTTTCCGCGTAAAACACTAGTGTACTATGTATGTGTATGATTGTTCATTTTTTCATTTCTTATTTACTCTTCATTTATTGGATGATAATGCTACATTGATATAACACTTGGATTATATGGTTAAAAAGGATTAAATTGCTCTATTATTGATTCACCTCCCCTCTCAGTAATCCAACAAGATCTTGCACTACCTATGCAATTTCCAAGCCAACCATCAAGAAGCAAGGCTTATACACCCCTCTTCCTACTCCCAAGAGGACTTGGGAATCCATCTCTATGGATTACATGTTTGTCCTTCCATCCACAAATAAAGGCAATGATTGCGTATTTGCGGTGGTTGATCGGTTTTCAAATATGGTCATTCTCACAACCTACAAGAAGAGCATCACAACAACATATACTACCAAGCTCTTATTCGAACAACTGTGGATCCATTTTGGGATACCATAGACCATCATGTCTGATCAAGACAACATGTTCCTCAACACATTTTTGTCGAGTCTCTTGTTACTATTGGACACCAAGCTCACTAAATATAGTGCCTTACACCCTCAAACTGATAGCCAAACATAGGTCATCAATCAAATAATTGTTCACATCTTGCGCATGTATAACTCTAAGAATCCATGTACATGGGATAAGGGCATTCCCTATGTTCAACATAGCTACAACAGGGCTCTCCATTACTCCATCGACCATAACCCATTTCAACTAGGATTGGGATTCCATCCCTTGGTTCCCATTGATGTTTCACTAAATCTTGCAACCAAAAAGAAAGAATATTCCCATGTTCAATATGAGGCCGACAAAGCCACCAGATTCATTGAGCGGATTCAACACATCCTCCAACATTTCCATGATATTTTGCAAAAATCTAATGCTAAGTAGGAGCGCCATGATCAACACCGAGTACTGCACAAGTTTCAAGTGGCAGACAAGGTCTGGTTACATTTTCAAAAAGAACGCCTTACATGGCCCCATCAAAAGCTCTGTCCACTTTTATATGGGCCTTATATTATCACCAAGTCTATTGGGGACAATTCATTTGAGCTCAACACTCCCTATTTCCTTGGCTTGCAACCAGTGTTCAATGTGGACCTCCTTCGACCATATTTTCCACCATTATTGGACACCTTAGAGATCACATAATAGTTGACACCAACTGAGCTCAACCCTGACTACATGGAACATGCATCCACTGATCAGATAGTGGACACATAGGTCAAGGGCACTCGCTAGTAGAGGATCCAGCTTTATCAAGTTGTCAAGGCAGGGCAACTTTTGGACCAAGGAAAATGGCTCACCTAGGGCCAAATTTAGTATAAAATTCCTCACCTAATGAGGGAACGCAATGAAATGGAGACCATTACTTCCTAAGGGGGGAGGACTGATCCAGGTGGATATTGGTGGCCACCAACCTATTCGAACTAGCTCCTTTTGACAATTTTAGTTCAACATGTTCTTCTGTAATTCTATGTAATTGTGGGATCTACACTTTCAGGGTTGTCTGAAGCCCTACACAGCTGCCAATTGGCGATTGGTGGATTCCCACCTAATCAAACTGGC
The DNA here is from genome assembly GCA_009831015.1 of Picea engelmannii. NCBI lineage: Eukaryota > Viridiplantae > Streptophyta > Pinopsida > Pinales > Pinaceae > Picea > Picea engelmannii. The sequence goes on from ML824956.1 coordinate 95,752, forward strand.
TTATTTTGGAATTTTTCATGTCAGTACATCTTTCTGTACTTCCAAGGCTATTTTAGATCCCTAAACAATGTATTTTTTTTCTTTCCATAGTCAAACTATAGTCATAGTTAGATTTTGAAAACATAATGTGTAGTTCTCTAAAGGACCTTTCCAATGGGCTATCATGCACCTAAAACGAAGGTCATATGAAAAATTTATGACCCCAAGAATTTGAGGTACCAACTTACCCATCGGGGCACACATAACTTTTGGTGTTTCATCTCCCAGGGTTAGGTTTTTGGATGTCTAGGGTTTTGGCATTCATAAGTAATGTTAAAAATGCCTCTGGAGCCTCATTGTAATCATTCTTCTGAGACGAATGCACTTAGAATCCACATATATTCTCACAAATAGCTACCACCATTCGAGAAAGTTCTTTCCAGTTCTGCAGTTTTACAGTTTCAACCTATTTTATTTATTCAATAAAATTTATTGTTCACTGGATATCTATTGTTGTTCTCCGTATCTCTGTGTTACTATATTCAATATGTTATTCATTTCATTCCACTCATAAATCCAGATCAGTGGCACCCCCCTAGCCATGATGGGGGAGTTCCACTTCATGGAATGGAACCCCCTTTACCATGTTAGGGGAGAGCCACTTTAGAATATAGGGCCATGTGTTCAACTAAGGGGGAGAGACAATCTTGTTAGAGGGAAAAGGGGGATCCTCCACCTTATTGTATGGGGAAACTGTCTTTGGATGAAGTTGGTTTTGTTCAACCCCTATGCTATGGATTCATATTAGGATCAGCTCCCAACCTTAAGGAGCCATATCCTCAACCATATACTTCATTTGATCATGGTGGTTGTGCCTTTCAAGCCTATATATTGAAGGTATTTTCAAGGTGAAGGAGGAAGTACTTATTCAGAGTATCATCATTTTGATCTCGATATATTCATGCAAGGATTGGAAAAAGAGATATTCGAGATATTGTTGCAACATCAATCGTGGTATGTAAGTATATTCTTTATTGGTTCTCATTCAATATATACTTGGCCTATTTCCTTCAAGCTTGTGTATTTTCTCATTTTTTTGTCTACTTTCATTCTAATATTCGTAGATGGATTTGTCTTCCCTAATTAAGTACAATAGGAGATAGATGTTTTCCTTTGTTATCCATTGCAGATCTCAATTTTCACCAGGGAGTTTGAAGATCAAGTTTAGGGATTGGAAGCAGTGAGGAAAAATGTTGAAATAGGTTCATCATATCCTTTCTCTCCTTCTCATTATGATTGGTTAAGATAAGTTTAAAGGGATGTTAGTGTCTACTTCTATTGTTGTTGTATTGGTATAGTGGTCTAGTAATCCAAGGCAAGTTTCATCTATGTGATCTCATCCATATATGTATGCGGTTCCCACCTGAATACCCAGTGTGAAAAGGAGGAGGGGACGGGATAAACGCCTTGTAAGTAGAGACTTTGAAGTAATCAAAGTCATTGATCTCCCACTCCGAGGGTCATCAGATCCGTCAGAGTGTGCATGATCGAAGTATGTATGTTAGAGTGAAATATGACTATGATGGAGAAGAAATCTGATGATGATGAAAGGCTCTGAGTGAATATGATTCATCGATTTTGGTGGCTTGATAAGACAAGAAGATGGACGATTAAGATTAGTCATGATTTTAAGATCAACGATGTAGATTGTCAGAGTCATTTTCTTATTTTGTATATAACTAGAGTCAATTAAGTCATATTTGGATGGATCTTATGGGTTGTGTCTGCAGGGAAGAGACCTACAAAAATACCAAAGAGGGTCATTGTCCATTTCCACTTGGATTTGTAAGAAATTGTGAAATAATGGTTTTTAAAGATCTGGGTCCATATTATTAGCAGATGTCCATATTAAGTGGAAATTCATGGAGATATTCCAGAAAGAAGACATAGAAATAATCCACGAAGGAACTGAATAAATCCTAAGGGGATTGGAATGGGGATGCTAAAATAGGCCAAAATTCACTATTATGGCCCACTTTTTTGCGATTTTAGAGATTTTTAGAGAAAAAGTGACCCCATATCATAAAACTAGAAAATTGTATTTACTTGATATTTAATACACTCATCGAGAAAAATAACTTTTATTTAGTGAAATTTTTCTATAAGTGCGCAGATAGAAAGATAGTCAGTTTTGCTAAAAATTCGAAGTCGGGAAAAAGGGGTGAAATAGCGACAAAATTGTCATTTCCATATTGTTGTATTTTTTTATTGGAGTATCAGATTGCAAATTTGAGCATTGTTATAAATTCCTTGTTATTATTTTTATCTATTCCTCATAAAAAAGTTTCCATAGTTCCTGGAATATTTTCTTCTGCAATTGACTGAAGTTGTCATTTCAATAAAATTACAGCAATGGAGAAAATGCACAAATGGGGTGGAAGTGGATTTTTCAAGAAGTCGTAACTTTTGGCTCAGAGATCGGATCGAGGAATGGGAATATTCATTGTAAAGATGATTCAAAGGAGAATACCCTGGAATTATTATAATTTGGAGAATTGTGATATAAATATTCATAAATTGAGCAGAAAAAGGACCTGTAGCATTACTCGACAAATTTTTATGATATGCATATTTCTAACAAAAATGGTTTCTTTCACATTTTGAGAAATTAGGGGGTATAAACATATCATTTTAGGATAATAATTCATATTCAAGAAATGGAGGAAGAGAGGGAGCCTTTAGTTATGATAAAGAAGACAAAGGACAAAATATTAGTGTGGGTAATGTAGAGACATAATCAAATGGAAACAAGGGCATAACGGAGAAAAAAAAATTAATAGAGACTGTGAGAAGCTTGAGAATAGAAGTACAAAGATACAAAGAAGATACTGAGAGGATTATAAGAGAACAAAATCAGATAAATTCTCAAGTGATGCAAATCCTAAATCTATTGCAGAGGCAAGCAAAGAATGGATCAAACTCAAGATAGGAGGAAGAGGAAAGATATCATGAAAGAAGAGATAACTACATAAGATATGGTTATTCAATGACTAGTAATAGATCTCATAGACATAACTCATCTCCTTACTTAGCAAGGAAATTTTATGCATATGAAGATTCCATAAGTAGTCTATAGGTGTCTCATGTTAGGAACCAAAGAAGAAGATATGAATTGGATGGTTTGCAAGGTGAGCGGAGGAATATTAAGCCACAATCCTTTGATGGTGAAAGAGAAAGAGAATATGATTTTGAAGCACGGTTGCTTGGGTTCGGGAGGTATTTTCAATTTCATAACTACTCATCAAACCTAGAAGCAAGAATTTCCACTTACCATCTACATGGAAAATTTTCTATGTGGTGTGATCAACTTAAGAAAGTTGAGCACATAAATGATAGCAGGATCACTTGGAAGAAATTAAAAAAATATTTTCAGGAGTACCTTTCAAAGAAATTATATGACAAGAAAACACAAGAGCTATTTGAACTCAATACGGGAAGGATGACCATGGAAGAGTATGAAAAATTCTTGGGACTGCTAAAGTATGTGGGGTTTATAAAGGATGAGAAGGTGAAAATACATAGGATTTTGAGTGGACTACCTTCATTTCACAAAGATAAGATTCAATATTATGATTCCATGACATTGACTGAGACCATTAGGAAGGCTAAGTACCTATATGAGCAATGAAAGGGTAGAGAGTCTTTGCAAAAATATTGGAAGGATAAGAAGAAGGAGAAGTATAATCATAGAAATAAAGGATTCAAACCTCCTTTCAACAAAAATAGCCCAAATAAAAATTAGTAAGACCAACCTGCTAAGGATGAATCCGAGAGAGAACACCTTTTGGGAAAAGAGGGGAGACTACCAATCCAATGTTGGGGATGCAAATAAGATTTCCCTCAGAGAAAAGACAAAGTGAAGACCATGCACAACATCCAAGAGGATACTACAATAGAAGACATGGGAAAAATATATGCAACCTTAGAAGATTGACAAATAGAGTACCAATCCAATATGATCGAGGTGGAAGGTAATATCATTAATCAACCTATTTCTATTTTGATTGATTCAGGAGCAATCCATTGTTACATTGATCCTAAAATAGTGGATAGATTATATTTGGAGAAAAGTAAGCTTGGAAAATCAAGTTTGGTTCAGTTAGCTACTGGAACTAAAAGAAGGATCAATGAGATGGTCAAAGGTTGTCCCATAAGTATTAATTGAGTAAATATTGATGTTGATATAAATATTATATCATTGGGATCTTATGATATTCTAATTGGAATGGATTGGTTGGACAAGCATCATGCAATCCTAGATTTTCATAGCAAAACATTTACATGTCTCAATGAAGAAGGAAAATAGAGCATTGTGAAAGGAATTCCAAGACCCATTTATATAAGGGAGATTTCATCCTTACAACTGAATAAATGTTTCAAGAGAGGATGTCAATTGTATGTATCCGATGTGGAGGAGTTAGAAAAGACAAAAGGGCCAACCCTTGAATATTTTTAGGTACTGCAAGAGTTTGAAGATGTATTCCAAGAAATACCAAGGTTTCCACCAAATAGAGAGATAGATTTCTCTGTTGATTTAGTACCAGGAGATTCGCTAGTATCAAAAACACCTTACATAATGAGTACACCAGAATTAAAGGAATTACAAATGTAGCTGGAAAAATTGTTGAAGAAAGGGTACATACGTACAAGTGTTTCACTTTGGAGAGAACCAATACTCTTTGTTAAAAATAAGGATGGAACATTGATGTGTGTTGACTTTAGACAGATGAATAAAGACACTATGAAGAACAAATACCCTCTACCAAGAATTGATAACCTCTTTGATCAGATAAGAGGGGAAAATATATTTTCAAAGAGAGTCTTGAGATCAAGATACCACCAGGTAATAATCAAGGTAGAATACATCAACAAGACAACATTTAGAACTAGGTATGGGAATTATGAATTTGCAGTGGTGGAAATTGGGATGACCAATGCACCATCTATATTTATGTCCTTGATGAATGAAATATTCATAAATTATCTTGATAAGTTTGTCATTGTATTCTTGGATGACATACTTATCTATTATAAGTTAAAGGAAGAGCATGAACATCACTTGAGATTGGTATTGCAAGTGGTGAGGGAACATCAGTTGTATGCCAAGCTTAGTAAGTGTTATTTTGACTAAGAACAAATCCATTACTTGGGACACATTATTTGAAAAAAAGGTATAGCAATGGATCCAGAGAAGATTCAAGCCATTAGAGGATGGTCAACACCCAATAATGTTTCATAAATCATATCTTTTATGGGATTATCCAGATACTACATGAGGTTTATGGAAATGTTCTATAATATTGCTCATCTTGTTACTTCTTTTGAAAACAAGGGAATTAAGTTTGAATGGACATCAAAGTGTGAAAATAAATTTAATTTGTTAAAGGAATTACTTACTGGTGCACCTATTTTAAATATTGTTGACCCAAATGTGAGTTTTGTGGTATGTATAGATGCATGCAAGGAAGGAATTGGTGGAGTCCTCACTCAAAATGGACATGTAATTGGTTATGAGTCAAGAAATATTAAAGAACATGAGAGGAACTATGTCCCACAAGAATTGGAGCTTGTCATCATTATTCATGCATTGAATATCTGGAGGCATTATCTCATGGGAAAGAGATTTGAAATAAGAATAGACCATAGTGGTCTGAAATATCTTTTTGAACAATGAACTTTGAATGCCTGGAAAATAAGATGGATGGAATTATTAAGTGAATAAGATTTTGACATCAAGAATATCAAAGGAAAATAAAATAAGGTTGTTGATGCACTCAATAGAAGAGTATATCCCATGCATGCTACATCCATTAGTATGCATCAATCATATTTGAAGAGTAGAGTTTTAGATGTTGTTGTTACAGATCATCATTACCTACAAGTGAAAGAAATCTTACAATAGGAAAATGTACAATAAAAATTTAAAGAATTTGTGTTCCTGGTTCCGAAGAAATTAGGAATTTGGTATTAAAAGAATTGCGTAATTTTTTGTATGTCGAACATCTCGGCTACCAGAAAATAGTTGCAACAATAAGAAGCCAATTCTTTTGGACGTGATTGAATAAATGTGTTGTTGATTACATTTCCATATGTATGGAATGTCTTAGAGTGAAGGCTAAGCATAGGAACCCAACCTGTTTGTTACATACATTACCAATTCCAGAGAGGAAATAGGAAGTGGTAACCATTGATTTTATGACCAAATTTCCCAGGAAAACAAGGCAACATGATTTAATAAGGGAAATGGTTGATAAATTGACAAAGGATTCTCTTTTTTTTTCAGTAAAAGTGACTCATACAAGAACTAATATTGCATAAATTTAGATGAGGGAGATTCCTAGGTTACATGGGATACCTAAGGAAATTGCTTTAGACAGAGATACAAAATTTACTTCAAATTTTTGGTGGGGATTGTTTAAAGGATTTGGTACAAATATAAACTTAATCACAACATACCATCCATAGTCTAATGGGAAGACAAAGAGAGTCAACCAAGTAATTGAATACATGTTGAGAATGTAAGTGATGGGTAATCCATCTAAGTGGGAAGATTACTTGCACTTGGTTGAGTTTTCCTATAATAATGGGTATCAAGCTTCATTGAAAATGAGCCCATTTGAAGCTTTGTATGGTCGAAAATGAAATACTCCAATGAGTTGGGAAAACCAATCAAAACGAGTGGTACTTGGGCCATGATTTCTCAAGGATATGGATTAGACTAGTTGGTTAGAATTAAGAAGAATTTAATGGCAGTTGAAGATAGAATTTTTTTTTTGTAGATAAGAACAGGACAACTAGAAAATTTAAAGTGGAGGAGCATGTGATTTTGAAAGTGAATCCCAAGAATAGGTCATTGAAATTGGGTATGTGTACAAAGCTAGTAGCCAGATTCTGTGGTCCATTTGAGATATTGGATAAAATAGGGCCAGTTGCATACATGCTTGCATTTCCTACTTCCATGAATATGCATAATGTATTTCATGTCTCTTTGCTGAAAAAGTATGCACATGATCCTAACCACATTATTGATTGGCATTTGATTCAGGGAGAGCTAGAGGGATAATTTTAGGTCCATCAAGTGCGCATATTGTACAAAAAAGTCAAAATTCTTTGGAATCAAGTTATAGAGATGGTAAAAGTTCAATGGACCTGCTACGGTCCATAATATGCTACTTGGGAGCATGAAGATGTTGTGCAAGAAGAGTACACACAAATTTTTGAATAATTTTGAAATTTTTATTTTTTGTTTTGTATATGCACTAAGGACAGTGCCAAAATAAGGGGGAGAGGAATGCAATACCATGATTTTTATTCCCTATATTAAATAATGTATTTTTTTAATTTATGAAAGGTCGGAGTGCCCAAACAATTAAAAGAGGCTAGTGTGACTAAGAAATGTAATGTTTTGATCATTATTAATAATAAAATACATCATTGGCTATTAGATAGACAAAGACAAGAGTTATAGGGGGCTATGATTCCATGAGAGAGGGAAATTAGGGGGCTACGTATTTTTATTATATTTGTTTACCTATAATTGTTTTAATTGAGAGAAGTGGTTACATGAGCTTCTTGGGGAAGGCCATGTGGTTCTTGATTTCCAAGTAATTATATGAACCCATAATTGGGATGTTTGGAGGGTTCACACTCTTCATTATGTTCTCTCTCTCCATTCACTCTTTCACCCATTCATCATTCCTCATTCTTTTTTATCTTGGCTTGGAAAATAAAAAAGAATCATTGGAGATGAGCCATTGTTTTTTGGATGTAGTAATTGCTGGTGTATTCCAACCATGAATTTATGCCTGCATGCTTGACACTACTATAAATGGAAAAAATTTACAATGCCCTATTGTCGTACCCTGGACGTTTGATGTCACTCAACCTTCACTTATGAGGGTGCAACATGCGTCATAAAATCTCCCGTGGTTTTTCCAACGTTGGACGATTGTCAGTTTTCCGACTCCCCTAACATCTGACGACCGACGACCTTTAAAAATTTAATTTCAAAGGACAACCGAAAAACTACTGATGAAATCCATCGGTCTACTGACGAATATTCTGATGCTATCCCACTGACACGACCAATGAGCATGTTGTAGTTCCGACACTTTGCTGGGAGTGCTTCCCATCGGAAGTCCGACCTGTAGTAGTCGGAAGACCGACGGAGTTGAATATTTTTTAAAAAACGATTTTTTTGAAAACAGGTGAGGCATTATTTTTCTCAAGTTCATAAAAGGAATAGAAGGTTTCTTCAGCACTGACCAGCCCATTCCGATTGCCAAATTCTACAAGATCCCAGAGAAAATCATAGGTTGGCTCAAGCTTCAGCAAAGGCAGAGATGGATTGGTTGTTGCAATTGGAAATGGGGCAAAGAAATGGCATGGAATTTATCAAAAGATGATTCTATCAAGTAATAGGGCAAAGAAATGGCATGGAATTTATCAACATTAGTCCCTCATGGCCGCATAAATGTATTGTCCATGTTCATACCAAMCMAAAATTTATTCACTTGTAGCACCTATGGGATTCACAAAATGGGTTTAGTAACTCTAATCATCTAGTCATACCATTTGTTGAAAGTGGCCTCATTGAATGAAAAATTCTTAGTGTCCTTCCAACTCTTCCAAGCATCAAATTGCAATGAAATAATTTGTTGATTGGGCATGGGATGAAGTTATCTTCCCTACAGGGGATTCCATTTCCACATCCTAAAAGCAACCAATGGATAGCCAAAGATGAATTAGGTGAATTATGTGTGGGGATTAGCACATGCCTGAAAGACTTCATTTATTAATAACTTAAACCATTTCAATTTAGTTCCCTGCACACATAATTTAGTGACAAATTTAGAATCCAAGCTGAATTATTCCTTGGTGTACTATTTACACATGAGATGGATTGCAATCAACTAGCAAGAAAAATGGCCCTCAGGGTTAATAATCAATGAGATGATGGCACCACAACCTCCCCTATATGTACCATACTTGTGATATAGGCTAGGTTCATCCTTTTTGCGACCATGCTTCCTCATAAATTGAAATGCATGGGAGACATATTCCCCCTCCATAGACAACCTTGTTAAAATGTGTAGGTCTTGCACATGTATAGGGTATTCCCATTCAATCCATATGTAATGCCAAAGACCAAAAAGTCATGAAACACCACAAAATTATATTTATAGAGAGGTTCAAACATAGGCTTCCAAACTATGGCAATGTCACTAGACTCAAATGGAATGTAATCAAGATAGGCTTCATGTCTAGGAACAAGTAATCATCAATGAAGTTTTTGTTGACCAGTCTCATTTTCTCAACCTTCCAATGCAAATCCTATAAAAATTCAACTCTCAAATCATAGAAATCTATTAGAACTACTTATTTTTTTCACAGTGTAGCTTTCAGAGCCAAAACCCTTCTTGTCAATGCCTTACAAATCTAATAAAAATAAAACTATATTTTATCACTCTAAACTCTACAAACTCTTGTCAATTCCTTACCCTTCTTGTCAATGCCTTACCATTCAGCTATTTTGAAGAACAATCTATTGTACCAAGAAACATTCTTTAGAAAGATCCTCTTCTAATTTCTTAATCGAAAAATTAGTTGGTTTTGGTTGGAGAATTCCCTTGTCTTGTATAGGTCTCAGCCATGGACACTCTGATTTTACGCTTGAGAAATTAGAAGAGGATCTTTTTGGAAGAATTCACTTGTCTTGTATAGGTCTCAACCCTTGACTCTAAGGCTTGAAGTTCTTCAAAACTTGCATACAAAAATGACCAAATTACTTCAACTGTCACTAAACAACTTCAATAGATAAATATTGTTTAACCTTCAATAGCTAATTAAACAACTTATAAGTATTTAAACAAATACATATCGATCCTTATGGTATGGAGAAAAATATCACATCCCAGAAATTGTACAAAAAATTGCAATGGAGGCCAGTTCAGATTTTGTTGGAATTACATATTTAGCCCCAGGAGAATCAAAACAATGTTTAGTATAAAATAGAAATAGACACACTGCAACTTGATAGCCTTTTGATCCCAAATCCACTTTTCTGTGAGTTGATATTAAAACTCTTGGACAGAACTGCCAATGACAAACATAAGAGGATTTAAAAGATAAATAAAAAATAAGGGCCATAACCATACTGTAGCTACAAACACAAAAATTGCGATAGCTACCAACTCTGAAGTATATATTTACCCCAAGGTGAATCAAAACAATCTTGAGAATAAATCGTTGTAACAATCATTGATTTTTATCAACACAAAATTAAATCACAAAATTGTTTACAAAACCCAAATGCCACTTATAGCTCAACTTCAGTGTAGAAAATAGAAATCAATGTGCTACAACTTGATAGCCTTTGAGCACATTGGACAGGGACGCTATTAAAATAAAAAAAAATAGGGTTTTAAAAGAAGAAGGGAGAAACAAGGAAAATTCTATAACTAGACCATATAATAGAATAAGCTTTGCAATTTCAACATATGGCCAACATATACAATTGAAAACTAGCTAATCACTAAATATTGCCTAAGCTTCAATAGCTAATTAAGAAATTACATAACTATGCGATTTATGAAACATTACTTTGGAGATTATAAAAGAAAAATACACCCTTCAAAACAATGATGCATCATATATATAATTAAAACTTCTAGACCAAACCCCTTATTTGTGCTAGTTTCACCTCCGAGTTACAATGCCATGAGTTTCTTCATGCTCAATAGTTTTTCCATCAGGACAAACCTGGAAAAGACAACAAAATCCAAGATTATTCAATGGACATATTTAACCTCCAGGATATTCCTACTCAAGATAATAGATCGCTACATTGGACCATCTAGAATATTAAATAAAATATGTATTTAAAAAAAATTATTCAACTGCAATTATTTACTATATGTTAAGATGCACTAAACTGAGAATGTCAGAACATACCTTGATAATGCTTACAAACACCTTATCAACTTTTTTTTGGAGTATCCCCTCATCATCCTAGATTCAAACATCGACTTACTCACTGAGAACAAACTACAAACGTGATAGTTATGGAACTAGAAATAACTCCCTAATGGGCTCCTCTTGGTTTCAAGAATAATTTGTTGGAACCGTGTAATCTTTTAGCAAACCTCCCTCGATCTGACAGAGCAGCAACGAAGTCAACATTGGCTTTGTTTTTGCTCCGATGGATCAAGAGAGGTTTGGTCCAATATTAGCTAATTCCTAATTTATTCTCTACTAAACAGGGCCAACCACGTGAACGTGGAAACTCTTATGGCCCCTCCCCCCCCTCACATCACTCTCAATTCCCCAATACCCAATCTAACTGATATATTTAGGGTAAAAACTGAAGTAGGTAGAAATTTAATATTTTTTCTCACAATATGCTTACTACAGATCGGATCTAAACATAAGGGTAAAAAGAAGATAATAGAAATATAAAAAAAAAAATCAGATCACATCAAGAAGATAACCATTGATAGCAATTGAATATGAATTCATAATCTGAGCATACTATGAAGATAGGTACTATTGTAAAATAATTCAATGATCTTCAATAAGAAACTAAATAGTGAACATAATAAATAACAGTAGTAAAAGAGATAGGGTTAGAAACTTACCTGAGTGTGGAAACCCCCATAGATGTACTCAGTAAAGGGAGAAGTGTCAAGCACTTACCTGAGGGAAGACCTTACCAAGTGAGAGAGAGATGACCAGTAGGAAAAACAAATCACAGCAGACCTCAAAAACAAGATGACCTCAATCAATCAAAGAACCCGCAGAGACCAATGTTGCCTTCTAACCATACACTTTGGGTCACGTTACTCTTAACACATTAGGAAAACTATGGAGGGTCATGAAATCCTTCCTTGAGGCATGCCACACAACACAGAGGTACAACAAAGGTCACAAGAGGTAGAGGCAAGTTGATAGTTCCAAGGTTAGGTTGCAGAAGGGTCAAGATAGACATGAAAAGGATACCAAGGGGTAGCTACAGGCTGACAGCGCCAAGGATATGTTGTGGCAGGGTCAAGGCTGCCGAAGGGAAGCTACAGGATGACAGTTCCAAGGATAGGCTACGGTAGGGTCAAGGCAGCCACGAAAAGGCTGCTGAGGGGCAACTACAAGTTGACAGCACCAAGGTTAGGCTACGGTAGGGTCAAGGAATCCATGACAAGGTTGTCAAGGGGCAACTACAGGATGACAACGCCAAGGATAAGTTGTGGTAGGGTAAAGGCTGCTGAGGGGCAGCTATAGGCTAACATCGCCAAGGATAGGCTGCGACAGGGTCAAGGAATCCACGACAAGGCTACCGAGGGGCAACTGCAGGCTGACAGTGCCAAGGATAGGTTGTGGCAGGGTCAAGGAAGCCACAACAAGGCTGTCGAGGGGCAGCTACAGGATGACAACGCCAAGGATAGGTTGTGGCAAGGTCAAGACTGTTGAGGGGAAGCTACAAACTGACAACACTAAGGATAGGCTACAACAGGGTCAAGGAAGCCATGACAAGGCTGCCTAGGGGAAGCTACAGGCTGACAGTGCCAAGGATAGGCTACGACAGGGTCAAGGCAGCCATGGAAAGACTGTCGAGGGGAAGCTATAGGCTGACACTACCAAGGATAGGCTGCGACAGGGTCAAGGTAGCCACGACAAGGCTACCAAGGGGTAGATACAGGCTGACAGTGCAAAGGATAGGCTGCGACCAACACATAAGAGGGGGAACCTAGCCACAATAAGGGTGACCAAAATATACATGTCAACAAGAGGGGCTTAACCAATCACAAGATAACAACATAAAGGGTCCTCTCTCTATCAAAAGGTCGAATCATAATGTGGGGGTGTCATCCTCGTACAAAGGGGGTTTCCACACTTTAATGTGGGATTTATACTTTCTAGTCTAATCCAAGGGTCAAATGGTCAAAGGCAAAGAAAAATAACACTATCTACTAGATAATATGCATTAAAAATATTTAAAAAATGTCACGGAAAAGTAAATTTATCAAGAACTCATTGAAAGGGAAAGAAAAAACAAAGGTATGCAAGACCTTAATATTGACAAGCATGTGTTAATTTTTTTTTATTATAAATGATCGGTATTATAATATTATAGATCAGTACTAGGTTTGTTTGTTTTTTCTTTGCACGACTTGCTGCTAATTTCCTAAGTATTTCATCGATATCTGTGTCATCTTCTTTTACTGCATGCTCTTCTATTGTTGATTGTACTTTCATTCTCGCATGAATTGCATTCCTCCTCATGTACTCACGGCGTTGAGGCACCAAATGCAGGTCATCGCCTACAACGACAAAAAGTATTAAATTTATAGGGCAAGTTATTGAATACGATTGATTTAGTTCATTAATAAGAAAAAATACGACTGAAATGTAATAATTTACTTGCCCTGTGCTCTTCTTCTGTTAGAGGATCTCGATGTATGTCATGCAGATCTACCACTGAAACCACAAAATTTATAAGTAGACAATCATAATTGAATTAGTAAAAAGAAAAAATAGAATCACAAAATTCATAAGTACGAAATTATTAAGTTATATATGATTAATATACAACCATATTACCATCGTGGCTCTCATGTGAAGCAACATCATGGGGCTGCACCGACCCAGTTATGTTAGGATCAGGTTGCACCTCACATTCAGGAGGCTGCACCTCTGTTATAACTCTAAAATGCACCATACAGGTTTACCTGGCATCAGGCCAACTCATGCCTCTTCCTAGCCAAAGCCATGCTGAGTAACTCCTCAAAAACCACTCAAAACAAGCAACCCGCGCCCTAACTTCTTACTGGGCGCGGGCATCCGCTCGTTGTCCTCTTACTGCACGCGGGTATCCGCGGGCTAGCCCAAAACAGCCCGCGAGTACTTAACAATGCAAAAAATCAGGGAAGTTTCCGCCGAGACTCGGGGCTTTTTGTCAGTTAACTGAAACTCTCCGCCATGCATGGCCGAGAGTTCGACTAAAACCCTAGCTCTTCCTAACCTATAAAA
>ML824956.1:113671-135617 GCA_009831015.1 Picea engelmannii
CAGTTGGAGGACAAAAAAGAAGAGGAAGAGCCCAGGATCAGAATCGTGGAACGGTGACCGACCTCAGAAATCATTGTAAGTTGATTTGTATTGAAGCTAATGAAAAAAGATACTTTTCCCGTCCCGCATACATGAATCTCATAGGTGATATTTGATTTATGTTTTTATCTCTAACCCTATAATAGATCAGTAGCATGCATGCATAGCATTGTTTGATTGCAGGAAGCTTTGTGGAAGGAGCAGCAGCGGCAAAAGGACAAGAAATTCAATGGAGGATCTACTTCAGCCGTCCGGAAAAAGGTTGGTTTATTCTTCTCTTGTATGCATGTGAAGAAAGAGGTTTCAGATTCGGGTAGAAGGTCAAAAGTTAAGTCTTAAGGGTCATTTTCTGCGTATAAGTTTAGAGCCCTAGCTTATTAGTCCGTAGGGTAGAAATACCCCACAACAACCTCACTTTTAGGAGGTTGAACCTCACTTTCATGGGGCTACACAGAAGCACCATCTTGTGGTTCTCTCTACTATCAACAAACTGTTTTGCAGTACTATTGATGGTCTCGGTAATATTGTTTCTCCCCTACTATAAATAATAGAGCAACATATAAAATTATTGGACGATATCAAACAAGAATGTATTTTAAAGGTAATGAAACTGTGTTATTGTGGTTAGATTTTTATAATATACCATCTCATGCACACTGCATCTTGGCGACTGTCCCAAGATTTTTTGGTGATCAATAACATCTTCGTATTCATACTTGTAACCAAGCCGAAGGTCTTCCATAGCGGCTTTGGTACCAAAATCGTCCCCCTACATTGCATAAGAGTATTGATTTTGTTATTGGTTGCCCCATGAATTACTAGAAACCTGGAAGGCGATATAACTAATAATATTGTTAAGATGTTTGATTACTTACAATTTGTACCTGTAACTTCAAATAGCCACCTTGGCCGAGTCTATGTTGGCCATGTTTCTCAACACTTGCCTTGGTAGCTTTCGAAGTGTTAAGGAGGCTATGAAAATTTCAAGTATGTTATATACCGCAATTGTATTTAAAAATAAAGAAAGTTAAAAGTATTGAACTCAAATTGTAATTTACCTTCGTGGACCAGGTGGATTTCTTCCTTCTTTTCTCAATCTCTTCTCCTTTGCATCCTCAATGAATGCCTTCCATTCCCTCTCAGGAATAATGGGTGGATGCTCATACCTAGGTTTCTTTTGCAAGTTAACCTTGTACATGTCACGTATATATTTTAAATATAGGCCCACCACTTTGGAGACCTCACTTTTGTCGAAGGTATCTACCCCAAACATACGTTCAAGGTAGTCCAAGATTTCTTTTTTGAGGTGAATACTCTGAGAATTCCACCTTGTGCGTAACGTGGGACCAAAAATTTCCAACGACTGGTCATGCAAGTGTTTATAAAACAAGTTGTTTTCTACATGCAAAATAAACAATCATTAATTAGAAAATAATAATATATAAGATGATATATGCTTCAGATATACAACAACAAATGGTTAAAACAATTAAAAACACCTGTAATTTTTAATGTCTTTATTGGAACTCCTTTCTCATTCACCAAAAAAGTGCATGAAATTGTTCCCGTGCTAGAAATGCGTGACGATCCAGGAAATGAAATGATAGTGTCATCACTACCACTACCACCAGCTCCTGCGTGTGGCTCTGACACCTCCGACTGAAGGGGTATGTCATGCTCACGGTCTGCAGCTATAGGTGTGGACCCAGTCTAAGTATGAATGGGATCAATTGCAGGTGGAGTGTTGAATAGTCTAGCCTGTATATGTTGGCTCGTGCTGGATGGACGTTGTGGTGTACTCTCTGCAACATGACTACTACCAACATCTATTGCAGGAGCCGACTGAATTAGAGCCAAAAAATCCTATATAAGAAAGAATTATTTTTTTTGATTACAAAATGTAAAAGTTATAAACATGAAACATTCATAATTGAACTTACGACAAAAAAAAAATCACTTTAAGATATGGTTATTACCTTATATTTTTGAAGGTCTTCCTTCAACTGCTCTATCCTTTCTTTAGTTTCTTGATTTTGATCTTTACTTACAATCAAGCAAAGGATTTCTCTATTCATTTTTCTGATGATTTTGTTGATTGTTACCATTATGTTGGGGTCATCCAACAAGTCGTTGTTGACCCAATCATCACAACCATGGCCCGTGAACTACATATTTCAAGAAAGAAAAGTTATTTTCAATTATATAAACAAATAGTAAATTTCACATTAAATTTAATTCGAAAATGTTAATCATATGCCTATTTTGGGGGGGTTGGAGATTTTCCATGATCATCCTGCTAAGAATTAGGTGTTAGAAATCCATAACAAATGAAATGACTCATGCAAACTCACAGAGTATGATGTGCATTATAGTGAAGTGCATTGCCTGTAATTTACCTGTTTTGAGGGGTCGTGTGGTTCTTTTCCATGATCAGCCTACCCAGAATTAGGCAATAGAAATCTATAACAAATGAATTGAATCATGAAAACACTAAGAGTATGATGTGCATAAGATTTAGGTGTTAGAAGTCCATAACAAATAAACATCATGAACAACGATAAATTTACAAACAATGGGAATACAAATTTACAAACTGCACCACATCACATCATGATAAGTAAACATAATAGATTTCAAATTACTGCCCCCATAATAGCAATGTCCTTATGTATTTGATTCAACTTGTAATCACTCAAGAACTCCTCCCCTACAATTATTGATTTTATTGTGCATACAAATACACGGTTTTGTTCCCACCCCTCAGATATGCAATTGGGTTTCTTATTTGTTGTCCCGGGTCGTGTACTATTTATAAACCCCGCAATATTGCCCGATTCCTTTGGCCTTCCGTCAATATACATAGACCCTCCTTTGTTTCTATCATTGTCTCTTAGCTATATATAATTTGCAACCACTCCATATATCTGCATACCTCACATATATTGAACTAGCTTCATCCAATCTCTATAATTGTAACAAGGCCTGACATACTCCGTCAATTCAGTTATTCCACCGTCAAGAACCTTTATGCCATCCATGGAAAATAGCCCCAATCCATGTAACGATGATGGAGAAATGCGATATACCCTCTCATCCAGACAAAAATCAATGTTTACTTGAGGAAGGTCCTTGGGTACCCATCATTTCACTAAATGTTTGTACCTCAAGGGCACCTCAATGTCATCTATGCTCTCAGCATCATAAGAGTAGGACCCCCCTTCAGCAAGAAAAAATTCCATGCATCTATGGAATTTTCTTCTGATCTTATCACCTCTAGTTTCTCTCTGTCTACCTGAACGATCCTTGCTCGACGAAGTCAGATTTGACAAATACCTGTTTGGTTGTACATGTAGTCCATCGAATGAGAGAGCAGTTAAGAAGAATGCCCCTTTCAATTCTAGTAATGATAATTGTGTAGGATACAAGGATGACAAAAGGAAAACAACAAATATGCATTCTTCTTAAATGGTAGATTGATCAACTCGTATTATAAGGGGAAGATTGACCAACTCGTACTTGTGATGTAGAGAGACCAAGTGTCATATCAAGTTGGTTCAACAAAAAGCAATGACTCCGCACAAAAGCAGGCCACAATTAATAATAATCCTTGAGTATGGTCTTGTTACTCCTCACTGAGCTTATTTGGATTCTATGGGTTGTTGGAGTCGGGAGTTTGAGGCACATTTGGTCTATATCTTGTCTGTGTATGTGTTTAAGGTAGGAACCCATATCGATATTGCATTTGAATTAGAGAATTCTTGGTTGCTTGTGCTTTGGCTTGGGTTACTATTGTGGTAAGATTGGGATTGTGTATCTCTTCCATACTCTATGTTTCTTGTTGTGAAAGTATTTAAAACTATCCTCGACCCTTTTCCAGGTTTTCCTCTTCCTTATTCTGGACACACCTTTGTTGTGATTTTTAGCTCCTTATATGGGTAATTCTAAAGCCCCATGTTGGACATTACTTATGTTTACACCTAGCTCAGGTCCTATCTTACTATGTTTTCCTCTAGGAATTACTTGAAGTTTACGAATTGACCCATGGGTTGTTTAACTACGGCTTGGTTTAAAGTTTCAATCTACCTATTGAATGCTCATCTCTTGTAAATGTTTGGTTCTACCTACATGTGTTAATTACCCTAACTCAAATACTTGCTACTATTATGGATATGGTTCGGATATCATTCTCATGACCTCTTGGTCATGTGTTATGTTCATTGTTATATTTATTTTTAGACACTATCTATTTGGCATTGGCCCTATCTCTTACTACTTGGAAAACAATATTTTGGGTAGTTTTTGCATGTGATCTAACCTAGGAACCCATGTTTATTCTTATTTATACGTGTCGATTCCTGGCTATATTGATGCTCACTTTATTTTTATGTCATTTATGTAGGCCTAAACTTTATTTTCAAATGGGAATTATTAGTGTCAAACCCTTAACTCGACTAGTTTTTGTGAATATCATTTGTGCTTGGGTTCTCTAATTGCATCACTATTTTGAGATGGTCGTGTTTATGTGTTTTAGTTGGGCTTGTTATTCCTCTTTTTGAGGGGAAGATGAGGAACAATATATAATTTGACAATCCCCACCCAGAGGTGTCTACTCACCTCAGGCCTATGCCAAGGATAGCTCAATCCTCCTCTTTCAAATTAGGACATGCATCTCCTTCGTCCTGTGCATATTTTAGTTTGCATTTACACTCAATGATGGGAAGACTAATGGTTCTTTATTTTTTTATCTAGTGAAGTACATTTTTTTGTATAATGGGAATGTAGACTTGCAGTTTGAGTAATGTGGACGAGCCTACATTTTTATTGATATGTGAGATGTTCTACTTATATTATCATGCTTATTTTATGTTTGTATCTTGCTCATGACTTAGAGGCGATACCACTATGATGGTATTTTTTTGATTTATTTGGAAGAAATATGTGGGAAATCTTGTGTCTAGGTTTGAAATACTATGAGCATGACATTATTTGATTTTCTTGTCATTTAAATGTTATGTTTTCTTTATTATGATTATAAAGAAGAAGATATAAGGGGATTAATGTATTCATAAGGTGATTAATGTAGTCATAGGGGATTAATACAATCATAAGGGGATTAATGGAGTCATAAAGGGTCTAATTTGGATTTTTAAGGTTGTTACAAGCTCCGGGATCTCACAAATCATGGTAGTTTTGGTTTTTCAACTGCACTTGGTGGTGGATCCTGTTTACTTGAGTTCTTTCTCCTAACTTGGGAACCTTAGAAATGTTATGTTTAATTTTTTTCCTCTCACTTTGGAAACCCTAAAAGGTTTATTATATTATATCTTCCTATTATATTCTCCTAAAAGAGCCAACAACCCAACTCAACGCAACTCACATGTTACCAAGAATTTTTAAAATGAAAGGGCCCTGCAAGGAATCCACGACTATCACCCAAACTCCAGGATAAGTGGAGAAGAATTCTCTTTCAAAGTGCCTCCCAAGATGAGTTTCACTACCTCTTACTGCTCATGTGCTACTAAGCAACGTGTGATAACAAGCCAAAAACCGACCAACCCTACAAATGGCCCTAAGCCAATCTTTGAGTGGACCCGGTAAGCAGCTCCATTTTATCACTCACGTCACCCCTCGCACAAAATTCCAAATCCAACAAAACGAAACCGAATAGTCGGGGAGATAGCTCATGTGGGAAAAAACTCGGGGTTCTGCAAAAGCCAACACCAAGCGAGTTAGCAAGAGGGGCACCCACACGAGAAATCGTAATGAAAATAGGTTAGAGCATGCAAAGGAAAAACTAAAGTTTGCAAGAGGGGAACCCAACCAAGAAAATTGAAGAGCCAATGACACAGGTGCGGTGGGAAAAAAACTTGGGGTTTCCCGAATGCAATAAGGAGTCCAAATTTATTCATTCATTTTCCAAATCAAAACTCTCGAAATGAAATTACTCACCATTCTTTGTTCCTTGTGAATATTGGCTTGAGGTCGAGGTCTCTATCTCCTTACACACGTAGTGGCTCAAGGTCTATTCCTCCTTGCACTACAGTGGCCGAGTTCACTTTCTCCTTACGCCGCAGTGGCTGAGGTCACTTTCTCCTTGCAACACAGTGGTGAGGTGACAATCGCTGACGATATTTTGGGGGCTGGAATGGCTTCGGTACTGAGATACGAAGGTCCTGAAACCCTGGATGGATCCCTAAGAAAATACCTTTGAAATGAGCATGAGAAAGCAAGTAAGAGAGACAAACTTGCGTTTCATGGACTTGTCAATATCTAAACTCCTTCAAGTCAAACATTTGACTCTTGTGTCCAATTGGAAGCCTACTTATGTATTAGGTTTTCAAAATAAATATAAATAATGAATGGTTGTGAGAAGATCATGTATCCACAAATTTATTTCATTAAAGGTTGGGTTAGCACTAAGTAATATTAGTCTAATAGAGAAATATTTATACACCCAAGTTTTCACTCTTCAAATTATTTCCTAGGCACAAGTTCTAGGCATGAACTTAATAAATATAAAGGCTCTATAATTTTATGTCCTATTATTCATCAATTTCTATTTTCTTTCTAGATGGTTGAAGGATTGAATAGGTCTTTGCATGACATAGATATTATAACTTTTCTTCAAATTCTTCCCCTAACACAAGATTTAGCACCAACTTGATAAAGATAAAGGTTCTTTAATTTTATATCCTATTATTTCTAAATTTTAAGGTTAGGTATGAATTGATATAGTCCTAAGGTTTAAGATATGACTTGTAAATTAGTGGAATTAATTTGGTATTTTGTGTCCTTAAGTTGATTTTATATGAACTAATACTGAGCCAACCTATCCCCTTAAAAAAAGTGATGGGTGATGAGCCTGGTAATTTCCCTATTTTTCTCATCAATTTTTCCTCTTTTAATTCCTAAATTTGAGACTTTCACCTTTCGCCTTATGCCTTTTTAATTAAATTCATGCATCATATGACCCTTGGGATGTTACATATTTATGCTATTAATTTCATGTCTAAATGGATTATTTTGCTAGATAAGAGGGTAGAATGCATGAATTTGTGTGTTGGAACAATGATTAGAAATGATGTTCGAGGTTACCTATTGGTTCTAGTCGTTGATATGGATGAATATTTTTTACAGCTAGGAGAGTTACAATCAACTTTGTCATCTTATAACATGATATGAGTTTCTCATCAACATTTTGATATGTTTTGCTTACAATATCAACTGATGGACATGGGGAAGTTGTTGTCAAGTTCTACAAAAATGTCAATGAAACCTTCTCTTCTACATGTTGATGAGTTGACATGATGCTTTGGAGTAAAATTCTCTTTTTATGCACATGTTTCAAAAGAAGGCTAAATATTTTCATATGTAACTCTCCTAGAATTATAGTAGTGCACATCTCTAGGGATAATTCCAACAAATTTGGGATAATTGAAGCACTATGTATCTTATAGAATTGTTTCCTAAATTTGATTAATGAATTACTCCTTTTCTCTACATGATTGTAAAGAAAATCGGTTAAGGAGATAAAGGGGAAAATTAGTTAGATGTTAGCTATCCTTCCTAGAATAGGGTAACTACCCAGAAACCTTTTGATAGATGGTTTAAATCAACATTTTTAAGAACTACCTTGGCTCCTCAAAGTTAATATCCAAATCCATTGTTGAAATTTCAAGATTAGAACTTAATATCCAATTATCTTTCTTCATATATTCGACATACAAGTTCGTTGGATATCCACTGCAAAGTCTGACAAACACATGTCGAATATCTTGTTTCTCTATTAGATATTTGACATGTAGTTACGTCGGACTTCTGACACATATGCGTTGGAAATAATGGTTGATTTCAACAAGGTTTTGGTTCTTAGGGATATCGGTAGACCGACGATAGGGTGTCGGATATCCGATGGAAATATGTTCGTCAGATTATCCGACCAATATACTTGGAAGAAATTGGTAACCACATTTCTTCAAAGCATTGACAGAATGTATTCGACAAACTGACGTACCTCCATCGGATTTCAATTCACAAGAATTAGTGTTTGTTCATTCTCTTATTGTTTACTTTTTTTATTCTTCTTCCAACTTCCTTCTATTTTTCTCTATCTCTCTACTAACTCAAGTTCATTTTCTACTTATTCTCTTTTCCTTCGATATTTATTTGCTTGTTACTTTTTCATTTCATCCTCTTCTGCTTCTAAGCTAGCCCTTGAATATTCATCTTCTTTCTCCTTATGCTCCTCATCAAGTTTCATGGAACAAACTTAGTTGAATGTAATCACAGACCTTGATTTCATGGAACAAACACAAAAACCCTAGGTAATTTTGATCTTTGACATGGTGAACATGGATCATTCGTCCATCCCAGCCTCAATTTCCTAAACCACCGAAGGATTTATTCATGTACTAAATTCACAATATAGTCAAAGAGGAAGTTAAAAATCAGGTGGTGATGGAAAAATCTCCGGAGATGATGTGCATGTTTGATGACCTCCCCTACATAGATAGCATGCTCAGATATGATCTTCATAATGGTGACTATATGGTTGAGATTTAAGATGATTGGTCAAAGAAGCCAGTACTATCTTCATGGGAAGAAGAAGTCCAGTTATCACAGTGCACAGATGACAATCAGATTCCACATACCCAACAAGATTGCATGGAAGATAATGTAGAAAATTTACCAAGAAATGCAGAATGTCTGCCCTTGTGTTTTTCCTCACTGCTTAGGGAACATTACAAACAAGTCGTGAATAGAAATAATGAGGAGTGTTCTAATGTATCGATTGAGGAAAACAGGGGAGATACAAAAGTTGATCCAAAGGTGCAACCTTTGAGCCTTTTTGAAAGTCAAACTTCAGATGAAATCATGAAGCCTGAAACAGGTAATGAGCATATCCATTGTGATTCATTGCCTCTATGTTTTAATTCATTTCAAATTTTGAGAGGGAATTTTGGTCAGATTCTAGTTGAAAGTCACAGTGTAAACCATGAAGTACCAATGGGGCTGGTGCTACCATTATCTGAAGCATTTTATGACCCTATAGCCGATATTCTGGATGAGGTGTGTTTTCAAAGTATGTTTTCATTTACTCCTAATGAATTAAAAAATTGTTATAATATGGACATGATCAAACAGTCTTCCCCATTGTCTGGTTCAACAAAAATATCTATGCAAAACCCATCAAATGAAATACAAACACATCTTGAAATGTCTGAAGACTTGAAGACCTCACAAGCAAAACAAGGTCAGGATTATCAATCATCGATTAAATCCTAGATCTTCATGTATATTTTATGTTTGAGGGAACCCTTTCCCAAATAAAATGATTAGATAACTTCTTTGGTCCTATGTGTTTATGATTGCAACATCGTGTGACATTCTCTAGGTCATTCTCCTCTTGACTAAGTTGAGATGATCTATGTGAGAGAGCCCATGTGTTGGGTGTGCGTATGTGATGGGTGTATGTCAGACTCTGAACTGAGTTGTGATGATGTGTGGTCTCCTTCCTTGTACTCCATTGGACTGAGTTGAGTCAGATTGATATGGTCTCATTCCTTGTAATCCTATGGACTTAGTTGAGTTGGCTTGAGATGGTTCTCCGGATGGTACTCCCATGGACTCAGTTGAGTTAATTTGTTGAGTGAGATGTCCCTGTGGGTGAGCACAGGTGGATGTGTCCCTAGTGGTTGAGCACAGGTGGATGTGTCCCTAGTGGTTGAGCACTAGAGGATGTGTGGATCCATTGCTATATTGTCTAAGAGTAAGATTGGTTGTAACCCTAATTGTGAAGGGTACAAGTCAGCCCCACCATGTGAAAGATAATTAATATTGTGCAATGATTAATTATATTATCCAGTTAAAGAGGTCGGCCCTATTGTGCCAATAGACACACCTATTGTTGTGTCAAGTCTTTTATAAATAGGAGGATATTCCCATTATGGATCTTACTCAATCACTTGTCATCTCATAATTTCAGCAACACTTGTATTGTTGAAGTGCACATCTCTCTTGGGCGCAAGTGCATACACAAGAAATCAACGAAAAAGAGGGATTTTTGTATCCTATAGAGTACTACACCAAACCTTTTGCCTTACCATATTGCTATAAATCTATTTTTTTCTCCATTTTGATTAAATAACCTTCAACAAAGGTTAGAGTGCACTCTTCATAATTACAAAGACTCTTTCCTACATCAACTAGTCTTGTTACATTCTAAGACACAAGATCAGTTCCAGAGGTCATGTGTAGTGGTTTGAAATATGTACTTCTTTTAGAACTTTTTAAACAAGAAACATAATAAATAATAAGTAAAGAATACGTGCCACCTTTACATGATTTGTATTTTCCTCGGTTGAAGTAGTGTACTCGAATGAATAGAAAGTGTCTCCAAATTAAGATTGCCCTTGCCACTTGCACCCACTTGCCCTTCTCTTCTGACCTTATATATACAATATTTCAACATTTCAATACATTCATCAATCTTCTAGTTAATCATCTTTGTCGAACTGAACATCCATATCATTTGGTTCATATAAGGTGTTGTAAGGATTGACCATATCAACATCGTCATCAATGTACTCATTTCCAAGAAATATATCTTCATCATGGATATCATCATCAATATCTGCATTGCCCCCTACTAGTACATTTGTTTCATCTCCTTCAGGATCTTCATATGAGACATCTTCTACATCGACTACCTATTCCTCTGCATCATCTTCTTCTTCAAGATCATTTTCTTCCTCTACAATATTATACTTTACTGGCTTTTCTCTTGGATCATACCTAACAACAAATGACCAACCTGCTTTACCTGGAACCTCTGAGTAGAAGTCTTGTTTGCATTGGCTTGGAAGAACATAATGATTTGTTCCTAGTTCAAATGACCTTGTATTAACCATGGTAAATCTGTTATCATGTAGAATAACAGTTCTATTAGGATCACGTTCATTCATTCGTAGCCTATACCATTTAACGTCAAACAAAACTGTTTTGAAGGATTTAAAGTCACACTCAAGTATGACCTCCAAATACCCATAGTATCGATTTTCAGAGACTTCGGGACATCTGTCACTTCTAGAGGAAACATTAGTGACCTCAAAGACTGCATTTATCCCACAATCACAAGTTTTCCTCTCTTCGTCCAACTTTTTGATGCGAAATTTACGACCATTGCACCACATAGCCTTGTGATGTTTCAACTGAAATATGACAGACACATAAAACATATTTCACATAACTTGTAATGTATGGATGGGAAAAACACATTGACACTAACATTAATAATTTATGAAATAACATAATGAAATTATATTGGATGAATAACATGCTTGCATGTTTATCTTTCAAACCATGTGCTAAATCAATTTCATGTTGCGTAGGATTGGTATCTCCATTGCGATGAGCTTCTATAACCAATGTAGACACCCCTTCCCATGATAACCTACCTTCACGTTGTATGCATCTATCAATCCATACCTTCATCCAATCAAGATTGTGTGCAATGTATATATGTAGCACATCCCACTCTCGACCAACTGTATCAGAAAATCATAATTCACCAATATATGTTAGTTAGAAAGGTATAAAATATTAATAATTGATGAAAGCATAAAAATTAAATAAGTACGATACACATAAAAAGGAAAAGTCAGATGTATTATAAACCTAATTACCTTTCACTTTCATCATTCTACCTCTCCCCAACAGGTGCTCCCCTTCAAAGTTTTTAATGGAGTTCACATCCCAAATGCGATCCACATGCATATTTGTAGCTAATTTAGGAAGATATTGACTAATATACACCATCGATTGATATAGCATATATCCCTCCACCATAGAACCCTCGGGACATGCTCTTTTTCTAACCAAAGCCTTTAATGATTTCAGGTGCCTCTCCACCATCCACATTGACCTTGCATGTACTGGTCCACACAATTCAATCTCCTCAACTTGGTGTATGAGGTAGTGTTCTTGTGCATTGAAAAATTCCGGAGGTAGATACTTTTTCATTTCACACATTAGCTGAGGAATTTGTCTCTTCCAATACTTTATATCTTCTTGATGGATTTCTTTCAATGACAACCATCTATAGTCGATGTTGCAAGCAAGTACCATGTTTAAAAAAAACATATAAATTAATATATTACATTATAAGTAAAACATATGTCATTAAGATCTTCAATAAAAAATTGGAAAAAACAATTTTCATATAATTTACTACTTACCTCATGTATTTGCCAAGATCATATATAACTTGTTTGACATTGTTGTCGAAGTGGTCTGGGAGAGATAGAGGTAGAACATACTGTAACAATCAAAATTGATCAAACTAAAAAGATGTATGCCAATATATATATATATATATATNTACCTTAATGAAGGTATGTCAATCATGTGTTTTTACCCCACCAAATTCACCTTTCTTTGTTAAGATATTATTTATGTTTGAAGAAAAACCTGTGGGAAATTTTATTCTCCGAATGACCTCTTTTACATCATTGTTTTATTGCTCTGTTAATAACCAGAGAAGGCTATTTCAATCTCCATCACTATTTGATTGGATCCCACTTTGCATTGCATGATTGACTTCCTGAATGTCACTACAAATCTTGATGACTTTTTCCTTATCCCTCCTACCATCTATGATTCTCCATAATGTTTCTTTCACATTCTTCCTGATATGCATTGTATCAAACAAATGAGCTATTTTTAGGTCCTAATAGTAGGGCAACCTCATGAATTGAGAGGGATAACTTTTCATTCCTCATGGGAGCCCATTTTTAATACCTTCACGACATTGATGAAGCATAAAATAAATTCATAACATTACATATACAATATTACATAAACAAATTGCAATGTACCATCTCGATGACTTTTGTTATATTCCAACTTCCATAGGTGAGGTGTCATTCTTCATGGTTTTAATCCAGTCTCTTCTTTCCCATTGAAAAGATGTTTTTCAATAATACGATACCTATGGTTCTTAGAAAGGAAGTGCCTATACTCATCAAACACCTCCTTTCCTAAATTTTTTGAACATCGAGATTTGATCTTAGGACCACAAACTGGACACACAAATATACCCTTTGTTTGAAGAACTACAAAAGTTGGATTAATAATTATGTCAATTATACGAAGGGGATTATTTAAAAAAACATGCAGCATGGTATCTTCAAATAATTATATACTATAATTAAAGTGCAATGGATCTTTACATACCACAAAAATGTGTTAGTCTTGGGGCATCATGAATTATCCATACAAGTATTCCACCGAATTGAAATTCCTTCTGCCTTATTAGTTTAAAAACGTCATACATAGTGATGTCGGCCCATAACTTTAGTAACTCGTCGATGAGAGGCTCGATATATACATTCATATCTTTAACCTGGTACTTACCTAATTGTTTGAAATTAAACATAATTACTAACGTGATGTGCATATATAAGTAAATAAATAAATATAAGATATTATGCAACAAGAAATACAAATGAAATCTTACATTCGGAAAATTAATGATAACATTACATACCTGGAACAATCATTGTCAACATTATGTGCTCCCTCTTTATTGAAATCCAAGGAGGAATGTTATTGTTGATAACAAAAATTGGCCACACTGAGTAAATAGACCTGAGCTCCCCAAATGGATTAACACCATCAACAACCAATGAAAGCCTAACATTACGAGGTTCATCTTTAAAAACTAGCCATTTTTCCTCAATTTCCTTAAATGCATAACCATCTACAAGCATTGGAAGAACACCATCTTCGCTTCTATTACATACATGGTAATCCATAAACTGTGCTATGCTTTCGCACCGGAACAATCGTTGCAAACGTGGAATTATGTGAATATGACGAAGAACCTTACAAGGAACATTTTTTGTTAGTTGATCGGTTCAATATCTACTGGTTTGACATTGTGAGCATTCTATTTTCGACACATGTTGTCCATAGTATATAATATGATCATTGGGACATGCATCCATAGCTTGATACTCCATTCCAATTTCTTTCATAATGGCATTTAAATCTCAGTATGTGTGAGCTAAAATATTTGACGATGGTAACAAAAATTCACCTAACAATCTACGACATAAAAAATAAGTAATTAGTGTAAATAATGTTATAATTTGTAAATATTTAATTCTTATTTCAAACATTAATTAAAACTAAAAACAAGAAAAAAAGTCAACCTTTATGTATACATGATGATGAACCATATTACATACCTTAGGATCTATGTCATACAATTGTTTGAAAAACCGTTCAAAACCTTTAAGTTCACCAATAATAATGTAGCAAAAAAATAATTTGTTTTTGAACCTTCATAAAGTGGTTTTTTTTCCTTCTCTAGCAGAGGTATGTCAAGATCACCAATGTACTCATCATCATCCTCGTCTGGTCAAGCGAACAAGTCTTGGATCAATTCATTTGTCCCATCGTCTTCAACTATATTGTTATTATTGTCATCTTCTTCCATAGGATCATTAACTTGATCTTCAATATTCAACACTCCAAATTCCTCGGCACCTTGTAGTACAACATCATTTCTGCTAGTACTTGGTGCGTTCAGACGCTTAGGGGACCAACCTGACTTTATAATTACAAACAGTCATGCAAAATTAGTGTACTACATAAGAAATATTTAAACAATATAAAATTTTATAAATACAATCAATATAAAGATATAATAATGAACATATAGTTTACCAAGGGACGATATTCGTTCGGTCCACCTTCAATGTGCCCATGGGTTCTGCAATGTCTTACAGTTGTTTGTATTAAAATTATTCTGGCTTTTGTGCTCCCGCATTTAGCACAAGGGAAATAACATCTCTCATCACCTTGTCCATAATATCTCCACATTCTTCACCACAACCAAAATATTGAGACGATTATGTTATAAAGTTCAGTGATGATGTGCTAGATCTATTCGATTCTTGAAATGCAATAGACCAAACCATACAATATATTTTACCACATAAGCTTCAAAGCTTCACCATAACCAAGTAACATAATCAAATGACATAATAGAACCAGGGCAAGAGATCAAGTCACATATAAGCATGGAAAAATTAACATGTTCATAGATGACATAAAATCTACATAAACATACAAGGTTATAAAATATTAAAGGAGACAAAAGAAAAAAAATATTTAACTAACCTTCAAAGTCTAAAATCCTCTTGCACGCCTTGGAAAATGATCACAAAGCTAAGCTCTATAGATCAAAGATCAGTTCGATCTCTTAATCAACAAGCAAACCTTCACATAAAAATGAAGATTAGCAGAGCTATAACACGTAAAATATGACGCAACTATAACAAATTAGTTGAAATTCGGTTCGAATTAACTAATTTATAGATTCGTCATCGTCGGAATTCCGACGACTATAACCCTAAATTAAGGTTGACCATTTCGAAGTCAATGACCATTATGTTGAACTACAAACGACTATATTAAAGTGTCGAAAATGGGCGTCATACTTCTGACGAACTTAGAACACGTCGGAAATCCAACATTATCGGGACTAATTTAAGAAAAAAAACAGTAAAATTTCTTTTTTTTTCTTATTTTTTTCGACAAAAAAAATGATTTTATCACAATCGTCATAATAGTTCGTCAATTTCTTAGCCTATATGTAATAGTGTGAGATGCATTGGCATGTACTAAATTTTATTCACAACTACATGTTCTGAGAGTCCCAACATGGATATTATTGACTAGATGCACTGGAGCCTTGGAAGGAGGTGTACAACCTGAGGGACAGTGTGGAAAAGAACAAGGTCCATTCTCTTGGGTTTTATAGGCTGGAGAGAAGAGAGTCGGTGTAGTTTGGATTGTTGTGTGTTGACAAACCTGTGGGAACTTGAGTGATGATTGGTTTGGGAAGCTGAGTGACACCCTTGAACCATCCTTTTGGATTCATAGCCCTCGCTTGGGGGTGACCTGTGGTTGAGACTTGGAACAACAGTGTCTACAGTTGGGTGAAACATCCTTAGTCTATAGCCAATTGGTGAATGGTTTTTATTAATATAAGTTCTCTCTATCATGGTTTCTTTGTTGGTATATTTATTTTTGTTGTGTATTAACTAGTCTCTGATATTCATTTGTACAATGTTCATGCTTGTTGGTTATTATTTTGCATGGCATGTTTAAGAATTATTTTAAAGTCTACCATTAATCTTGATTATTGCATGCATTGTTATGGTGTTTCTTTCATGTTTATTTATTATATAAATGGTATCATATTTCAAATCAGTTATGAAGTGAGTTTTTGAAGTAGTGTGCCCAGCCTATGGGTGGCTGGGTACATTACAGTTTTGAACCTTCTAAAATCTTCTCGAAATTACATACGTAGATAGCCCCATATGCATGAGTAATGGGCGTTAATGTGGTATCCTCTCATACCATGGTGGCCAACACAGTAGGTCAAATTGTGGGAGGCATAAATTTTTCATATGAACTTTTATTGATGCATGGTATGCACCATTGGAAAGAACTCGGAGTGTAGAATATTGTAGGTGTGCATGTGTTCTAGACACCAAAACCCCCAAAAAAATTGTTTAATGCCTTAAAATGGCTCCGGAAGGTTCCAAACCCCAAATTTCCAAATTGGGACCTGCCACTAAAATGGACTTGCAAGCATGGATGATTTTAGGGGCTAAATTTCTCTCATGGGCTAATTTTCCATGGTTTTTCCAAAAACAAGATTTGCTATTTTAAAAATTATTCACCCAAATTCTATAGGATAAAATTATTTTTACCTTAAAAATCGCTAAAATTTTATAAAAACTATATAAAATCCTTATAAATTTGAATATTTTTACAAAAATATTGCCAAACATTTATAGTTGGCATATGAAGGATTAGTAAGATTCGCCAAGGTTTCTATATTTTAAAACAAATTTCCATCCTTAAAATCATCCCTGCTTGCAAGCTAAATCCTCCAAAATTTTCCACTTTGAAAGGATCGAGATAGATGAAAAACAATATAATGATCTGATGTGAATTAAATGAAGAGTCTAAGGCACAAGCACTGTGAACAAAACCTATAACCCATGAATGTTCTCAGAATATATTGTCATGAACACATTCTTGGACCACCACAAGAGACCCCAATAATATATCTCTATCATATTCGATGGATATGAGTGCCATGATCAAACCACAACATAGACCCTAAATAAGAATGTTTCTTAATACCAAAACAAGAATGGTTTCAGTATCCATGGTTGGGTTTCTTTAGCATCTAAGTGGGATACAAGTGCCATGAGTACGTTTTCTGTAATGGAAATGGGTCTCAAAGCTTAAATATGGTAAGGGGTGAAAACAAGGGGATTAATCTCTAAATGAAAATTCTCGATCTCAGGTTCCATGGTTAGTGGAGGGAAAAACTTGGGATTAAGTCCCTAAACATATCTTCTTAGACCCAATATCCATGAACAACACATGCAAACAATAGCACAGGCACTTTCCAAGGGGTCTCTAGCATCAAAGTTGGATACATACACCACTAAGAGTTTGTGTGCATCAATGATGGGTTAAAGGGATTTGACCATGGATAACAAAGGAAAATGAGTGCCCTAGAATATTATTGAATCATCTTGAGCTCAATATCCTTGAATGAGTCCTCAAACCAACACACAAGTCCTTTGTAGGAGTTTTTGTAGGCCTCTGAGTGGGACATGAGTAGCATGAATAGGTTTTGTCCACTAGAAATGATCTTGATGCCTCAACATGATAAAGGTGGGAAAAAAATATCTTAATCCCTAATTGAACCTTATAAATATCAAGTGACATGAATAAAACCTAACATGAGAACTCACTAGGGGGTCTTTGGCATAGGAGTTGGATATGGGCATCATTAAGATGTTTTTCACAGTACAGATGGGTCTCAAGGAATTCAACATAATCATGGTTGAAAAATATAGATTCAATCCTTTAACCATTGTTTAGGGAGGGAAACAACAACCTTGGGACATAAGCATATCTTCTTAAGCTCAAGTGGCATGAATTAGTCCTTAAACCACAACACATGACCCTTGTAGTTTATATTTGGCTTACTAGAAGGATATGGGAATAATTAATCTAGGTATTAAGAATTGGGGATGGTTCTTAAGGTATAAAAAATGTCAAGGGAGGAAAAAATTTCCCTTAGGTCCTGAATAAAGATTCTCAAAATCAAGCACCATGAAATACAACATGTCACTACACCTCTATATGGGGTCTTTATCATTCGAGTTGGATATGGATGCCACTATAAGGTCTTACAAACCATGTATGTGACATGAGTTCTTAACAATAATCAAATAATGGAAAAAAGTGTCTATTATATTTTTGAAGCTTCTCGAGCTCAAGAGCCATGAATAAGTCCTCAAACCAATGTGAAGGAACTTTGTAGGGGGTGTTTGGCCTCTAGGTGGAATATAAGCACCATGAGTAAGTTTTTTAAAGTGGAAATGGGTGTTGATGCATAAAAATGTTTAGGAGGGAAATAATGGCCTTATGCCCTAATTGAACCTTCTCGAGCTCAAGCATGATGAACAACATGTACAAACCATGAGATAAGCTATCTCTAGGTATTTCTTGCATTCAATATGAATATGGGTGCCATTACAAGGTCTTGGGCATCACAGATGGGCCTCAAGTCATTGAACATAGTTGAGGGAGGGAAAAATATACTTTGGCCCTAACCCTTGCTTCTCAGGCTTAAGCACCAATGGAGGAGTTCTAGAACCACCACATAGGACCTCTATATCGTATCAAATCCCTCCAAGTTGTAAATGGTACCATGAGTAGGTTAGTTGTGAACAAAGAATGGGTCTCTAAGTCTAACAAAGGTCAAGGGAGGAAAACAAGGGCCTTGTGCCCTAAATGAAGCTTCTTGAAATCAATCGGTATGAAAAAAGTGTACAACCCACAAAGCATGCCCCCTTTTGGGGATATTTTAACTATGAGTGGTTTACTAAGGGACATTATGATGCTTTTAGTAAGATTGATGGGTCTTTGGGTGTTAATAAGGGATAGGGAAGGATTCCAATGGGTGTATGCATTTAATAAATCTTATCGAGCTCAAACATCACAAAAGATAAATCAAAACACCACGTATGACCCCTTTAAGGGATCTTTAGCGTCTAAGTGGGATATGGCCTTCAAAATTTTATTTTAGACATTATTGTTGGGTCTAGGGTCCTAGACTATGGTAAAAAATGAAAACACGGTCCTTATACATGAAAACAAAGATTTTCTAAGCCTCGGGCAAGTTGAGTAAGGCCTCCAACCATGACACATGACCTACTTGTGTGTTTTTTCAACTTCAAGTGGTATCCCATGAAACATTAGGTGATTTTGTGCAAAGGGGATGAGTCTATGTGTTGTAGGGTAAATGAACCCTACAGGATTTACCTCCCTTAGGCTCTTCTTAGACCTAAGACATAATAGATATGAAAGCTAAAGACTTTCCTAGATCTTATACATGAAAAGAATCTATGAGTTGATGGAATGAAAGGCTTACCTAGTGATCTGATGGTTTTCCTTGCACACTCTGTAGTTGTTATCTCTCTCGAAGATGCCCTTCGCTCTTGCCAACACAGATCTGTACACATAGAGACACAAAGAAACCTTTCACAACATAAAATGAATCATGTATAAATGGATGATAGATATAGTGACATAACATAAGAATATCAATTCCTTACAAATATTATAATAATTACATACAATCAAGTAAAAGGAAAGTCTTATACATCTTCTATTAATAAAACAAATGGTTTACAACTTACAATAAAGGAAGTTTGGTTTACAACCTGCAATCAAGGAATTTGATGCAATCCTTTCCCAACTTCCTTGCCCAAGCTCTGTAATCAAAACACCATAATAATTTTTCTTTCTCCTTTTTTCTCCCTTTTCCCATTAGAGACCCTCAATATATAGGATACTAGAGATAATATCAAAGGTTAGTCTAGTTAGGATCTAGATGTTAAATTTTCTTGCTTAATTTGTTATTATTAATATTCATTATAATAACAACATAATAAGGATCTTATTGAAAGAAACACAATAACAGAGTACACAAGCATTTATCTTGGGAAACCCTCAAGGGGAAGAAAAACCAACAAAACTTCTTTAATATGGATTCAATAACCAAGTACAGTGTCTCTCACAAGAGAGATCTCACCAAATAGAAGATCCACCAGAAACCCTAACCAGAACAGAGTAGCACACCACTTAGACCAAGATAGTCCTTCACCAAGATGACCAAAACCCTTCACCGAGATACTCTTCCTTGTAGCTGTGTCACTTCTCCTTGTTGTTGTGTCACTCTCAGACTTGCGCACTCGATAGAGAGAGCTTGATGAGTGTGTGTACAAATGAGGTGCTAGGCCTCTTATAAATACAACTTGTGCCACCCCAATAATTAGGTCAGGGCCAACCTGTCCACTTTACCTTTTTAATTTACATTTGTCTTATCTAGGCACAATAGGGTCGACTTGTCAATATATATATTTTATATTTTTCTTTATCCACAAAAGGGGATAAGAATATTCTTTGCAGTTACACAATATTTTAACACTCTCTCTTAACAAGAAGGATATTCTTTATCTTTTGAGTTCACTGGATGTTATCATCAATTGAACAATATCATCTGGGCAAATCATCAACTGGATAATCATCATCAATTGGACAACAACATCAATTCGATAATTATCATCAAATGGACAACAACATCAACTGGATAACATCATCAACTAGGACACTTCATCAACTGGTCAACATCATCAACTCTGCAACAAGAGGCATAAATATAAGCCACTTGGTCATCTGTTATCACAATCATTGACTAGTTCTCCATGAATCCATATTAAAGAAGTTTTGTTCTCTTTATCTTCGCGTAGAATATACTATTTCTTTATTTCATATTCACTTATAAGATACTCTTTCTTATATTTACATAGAAGATATCTTATCTTCACATAGAAGATGTCTTATCTTCACACAGAAGATATTCTATGAGTTTTTCCATTCCTTTTATGTTCTCCCTTCTCTTGTAGTCATCTATCTCATCCATCCATTGGGGAGGACTACTACCATAGCTACATTCCTAGTCATCCCACACGATCTAGAGAAGCTAAGATGCTAGCCTAGGAAAGACTAGACTCCCTTTCCATGATCCACGGAAGATCACGACACAAACCTCAAGAGACAACTAACCATTCCACATGTTCAAGGTTTGTGTTCTAGGATACTTAATTCTTGGCTAGAGGAGAGTATCTTCCCACTTCCCCTTAGAGAAAAATACACACTCCTCTCTACAAGGGTGGTCACACCCCTCTCTACGAGGGTATTCTAGCATGTCCCTAGAGTATCCAAAACTCAACACTTAGACATAGGCCAACCTTGGAAAATTTCTCATTCCCCTTCTCTATGAAGGTCTCTTCCTTTTCTACAAAGGACTCTTCTCTTTTCCTTCTCTATGAAGGTCTACCTATCGGATTTCTCATTCCTTCTCTACGAATTTCTCTTCCTTCTCTAAGAAGGTCTCTTCCTTCTCTACGAAGGTTTTGCTATGGGATGTGAAAAAAATTGTTGTTGTCCAAAATATTTCCATGGTATAATACCATGCTACCCATCTGCTGGGAAACATCTATCTACTTTCCCAACTGTTGATTAAGGTTGGTTGTCATTGATGTCAACCATTAAAGAAATCCCCGTAGCACAAAGGCTTGGGTAATGGACCCAATATTGTTTGATGTAAATATGAATCATTATTGTTTTGTCATGGTTGATAAGAAGTAAATATGGATGAACTCCAAAGTGGTCCCCTTATGGTGAAAGCCCTTATGGGAAGACGCTTTGTGGAGTAAGAGAACCCATGCTTAATTGT
>ML824957.1:4316-15052 GCA_009831015.1 Picea engelmannii
TCTGGTCAGATTACAGTTAAAAATGTATACACCGCTCTTTCTTCAAACCTATGGAAAAACAAAATAGGTGGCTGGAGGAAAAAACTATGGAGTTGGGATTGTCCCCAAAATATCAAGATATTAGCCTGGCTAGTGATTGAAGATGAAATTCTTACTTGGAAAAAATTACAAAAAAGAGGATGGTTGGGGACAAGAATCTACCACCTTTGCAAAGGTAAGCAGGAATTAGGAAAATGCCTCTTTGTTTACTGTCCATTTTCTATATCAGTTTGGGAAAGGAGCAAAAGGGCCCTCAAGTTCTCTATAGGATGGATTGGCCCAATAATGAAGGAGTGCTATGAAAACTGGGCTCTTCAGAATCACAACTTCCCAACACTGCCAGCGTTTATTTGTTGGTTTATTTGGCTTGAACAAAACTTGGCTATCTTTGAGTCAAGGACTCCCTCTATTCAGAAGATAACTTATCTCTCTTTAGGTGCGGTGGGCAGTCACATGACAAAGGAAAAAGTATATACTACTAGATGCTCAGTCGTTGCAATTCCTAAAGATAAAATCATCGGGTGGTTTGACGAGGCAACTAAGAGGAATGGAGATCTAAGTGGCGCTAGAGGAGTCATTAAAATCAACGATCACACAATTTATAAATGGAATCTAACTTGTGGAAGAGGAACTAATACAAGAGCATAACTTATGGGAGTTTGGGATTCTCTAACCCTGGCACAGAGACTTTCTATTTCAGATATTCATGTTTTAGGGGATTAAAAAATAGTCATTGACTGACTTAATAGGAAAGGCACTCTTCAGGTTGTTACTATAGATTGTTGGAAGGACATGACTAATGAGATCACTAAGTATTTCATGAATATTTATTTTGCTCATGTATACAAAGAAGATAATCAAGAGGCAAACAACTTATCAAAACTTGCCCTCACAATGTGTCCAGGGAATATAGCATATAATCAATGGGAAGGAGGCCATGAGGGCCCAAAACTCTTTTTAAAGATGTACTAGTAGTTTTCTGGGGAGCTTATATATGTTGGTTTCTTGCAAAGATGGGTGGTCCCATTTTTTCAGCCTACATCTATGTATGAAAGTTATAAACTTTTTGAAAAGTGTCTTTTTTGGTCCATAAGGATAAGATGTCAGTATTGTAAGGAAATTGAAAAATTTCCATCTAGTTATGTCAGTGGATCGGACCATGGAACTCAAGGAGCCCTTGATGTAATGTTTTGTCATGTGAACAAATTATATTAATATAAATATAATGTGCAATTTTCAGTGGAAAAAAAACAAAAGGGTGAAAGGAAAATTAAGGTTTTTATGAGACATCACACTTCACGTCATATTTGTGAAGCATTTGATAAAGAAGAAAATAACACGTTCAAAGTTATTTCTCCATCGACTTTGACGCGAGAGCACGTGATATGCACAAGGAAAGCAAACCGAAGTATACAAAATTCCAAATGCCGCAATCATTGTCACTTCTATCTATCTCGTTTATGATTGTATTTCAAATCATCAATGTTAAAAAATCATTGGAGGAAATTATTCTGTCTCTGGAAGAATCCAGAGATATCACACACACTATTGATGTATGCCACAACTACTAAGAAATTAAATAAACCCTAATTGCTAATGGTTGAAACCGCTATCAAACATTATAAAGCAAATAACACACAATCATTCAAAGGAGAGGGAATTTTTTTTTAGACGAGGTATGCAAGGAGTATTGTGAGGTTTTTTTCTTTCACTTTATCATTCACCCTCCATTCTTTTCAGTAGGGATTTGATGAAGTTGTTGGCAACATGGATGCCTTGCAAAGTAGCGGAAGAGATGACGCGAGGATGAATCTTTCCTGGTGCTCATGAGGTGAATGGTTTACTTATCAAGTTCGTTGTATTTTAAGTCTGATTTTCTCTGTACTAATCAGTTTTTGATATGCATATTTTCACCTTGTGCCATCACCACCATTGCTTTATTCCATTTCTGGCACAACTTTCTCTTTTTTTCTTTCGTTCTTTGTTATTCTATTGTAATGAGGTTGATACCATCTAGAATAGCTAAAGACTAGAACTCTGATCCAAGTCTACGCAAGAACTTGAAAACTTCATAAAATTTATAACAATGTATGAAATTATCTACTTCAATAAAGATCAAACTTCTTTGGCTCTTAATATACATATTTTGGTTTTTATTTATTTTTTATCTCTTTTGATATAATATTTAAAAAATACAAAACATTTTTTTTTAAATTTTTGTTTATTCTTTATAATAATTTCACATACATATCATCTTTTCTTCTTTATTTAGTTTTACTTTGGTTAACTACACCATTTAAAAAAGAAAACTTATTCATTTATTTCCCTTTTTTAATACTTTTAGTCCTTTAATTTATTTATTTCCCTTTATTTAATACTTTTAGTTTTTTTGGGTACATACTAACTACTTAGTTTTAAGTTTGTTTACTTTTCTTTAAAAGTTTTAATTTTTTATTCACAATTATCTTTATTTTATTCATTTTCTTTTAAGTGTTTCACTTTATTTTTATTAATTTATTAATTCATATTTTATATAAAAAGTATAAATATTAAAAAAATTGAAATTATAACACATACACAAATTTAATAAATGAAAAAATCATGTAATAAACATTTCAAGGTTTTCGTTTAAGTTAGAGTTTAGTTAGTTTAATTTTCATTCAAGTTTTTTTTTTCATACTAACTTTTTTTAATTACTTTTCATTTAAAAAGATAAAATACAAAAATGTTATAAGTTATAAAATACAATAAAAATTGAATATCGCAAAATGATAAATACAAGATTTATGCTTAAACTTCTATATTGTTAGGGTTTAATGCGCATTATGTTTAGACTATAAAATATGGTATCTCTTCTTGGTTTAGTCGACCAAAAGGTT
Organism: Picea engelmannii; assembly: GCA_009831015.1. Lineage (NCBI taxonomy): Eukaryota > Viridiplantae > Streptophyta > Pinopsida > Pinales > Pinaceae > Picea > Picea engelmannii. The sequence continues at coordinate 7,235 of ML824957.1, forward strand.
CAAAATGTTGGTGTTGAGAACTTCCTAGTTCTTCAACAATCTTTATAGCCACTTGAAATGGTCTAAGACAAAGCAATTCAAATTTTGTGCATTTTTCTTTTGACTAGTACATTTTTCCCACTTTAAGACAAGATCAACGAACCAAAAGTCTTTACTACTAGATGCACACTTAAACAAATGCCTACCAATCCTTTGGCAAGATGAAAACTTATTATGATCCTTTTTTCTCCTCTCCTCTAACTTGAGCACATGCCAATTTAACTTTGCATCTCGAAGGAGTGGTCACCACTCATTGCTTGAAATAATTACCCAGAGGGTAAGATTGTTTTTTTCCATATATAAGCAAGTATGATGATGTTATCTTCCTATTTTCACACCTACGTAACTATGATTGAATCCATGTTGCAAATAGTATTTCAAATCATGGCACCACAAATCCTTCTATCAACATGATATAGAGGACATATGATGGATACATTAATACCTCATTTCAAGAACTTACTTCTTTAGCATCGATTTGATCTTTCCCTTTAGTTGCTCATCTTCATAAACCTTGTTCAGGAAAAATGGTTGTAGTTTTAACATCAATATTATACTCCTAGATGGCACCAATTTCCTTTCCTTTCACCAAGTTCTAGATAAATGAAAATATACTTAACAACTATATATGGAACAATCACTTCTATATGGATTTTCAATATGTAAGGATTGAACTACTTAACCACTTTTCCCATGGGAAAGTCTTCTTTCTCAATTTCCAAATAATTAATTTAAAAATATTGAAGATTCATGCTCATAAATGATATTGAAAACTCATTTTGTTCACTATCTTTTTGAGTGTTCACCATATTTTTGAGTGGGCATAGAAGCAAGGGAATGATCAAATGTAAATGTGTACTAATAGATTTTTTTTTACCAAAGTCTAAACTACTTAAGGATCACTTGATTCTATGATCAGATACAAATGTGTACTAATATATTTTTTTTTACCAAAGTCTAAAATACTTAAGGATGGAGTATAATCCATGGTTCACTTGATTCTGTCAAATGCCTCTCTCTCAACCTTAGTTTAGTGAAAGACTACATGATTTTAATGAACTTTTGTAAGGGTTCCGATGATGGAGGAACCTTTCATAGCTTCCACTAAAAGGGATTAATTCTTGACTTGAGAGGTATTCATGTTGTATAAACCATGTATCTTATACCTTGAAGTTCCAATACATCCTAGGGAATATAAATTTGAATTGATTGATTGCTTTTACGTAAGTCCTTCCATCTTTGAAATATAATAACCCAAATTTGTAGTCTTAGGATTGCTTCAATATCAAGATTACACTATGTGGAGGAGTTATTTGCTTTCATATTAAATGATTTCTCAAAAATAAGATATTTTCTCTGAAGCATAACTTTCATGTGCATCTTAATTTATCTTTACAACAATGAACCAAGTTATGTATTCATCTAAATATCTCAAACTCAAATTTATTATCTTAGGATTGCTTCAATATCAAGATTACAATGTGTGGAGGAGTTATTTTCTTTCATATTATAGAAATGAAGATATTTTCTATTAAGCATAACTTTTATGTGCATCTTAATTTATCTTTCCAACAATGAACCAAGTTATGTATTCATCTAAACATCTCATATGTTGTTTGTCACTAGTGACCACAAAGTATGTCTTTATTTATCTAAAAATGTTATCATCCATTAATCTTTGTTTCTCTAGTTAAAAGGACCTAAAATGTTTTTAGATAACCATTTATACATCAAAATTCCTTCAATGCGGCTTGCATGAAATGCAACAGTTTTTTTTCAAAAGAAAATCTGCTCTTATATATATATATATATATATATATATATATATATATATATAAAGTCTCTTACAGTACAATATTTCATCACAATGATTACAATCATCCCAAAACAAAATTCAGATTAGAGGTAAGTACAATGGAGTATCAACAATACACTGCAACTCCTCCCAGGCGAAAATGGCACAAGAAGACATATCTGCAGAAGACTTCAAACACTTCTAGCATAGTACAAAGGTCCAAAAAATACAACACTCCTAAGATTCGAATACCAACAAAAAACTAAAACTGCAGAGCATAAATTACAAAAATGCGTCAATAAAGATTTAGGAACAAATTTGGACCCACAAGCCCATCCTCCATCTGTAAATATGTTATTCTACCTTCTGGATGTTTGAGAGCTTGTTTGGATAGCTCATCTGCCTCCTGGTTAAAAGCTCTATAAGTATGTGAGAAATCTAAGGCCAAGAATTACAGAATGAGAGCCTTGATCCGATCTTTCCAAAACGCCAAACCCAAGACCTAGAGGTCACATTTTCAATTCAACTAATTTATTATAATCTTCGAGTCACCGACCACATGAAAATCATAGGTATGAAAGCAAATAACCAAGGATAACAATGGCCACACTCCCAAAAGTTCTTCTCTGGTGTTTGTGCCAGGTCCACAGTTCAACATCCACTTGTACTTTGTATGGTTGTTTACCTTGATAACTCCCCCTGCTCTGCAAATCTGTCCTCCTCTTTGTGCAACCCCATCAAACCAACCTAATGGTCTTCCGTTTTTTAACAAAGGAGGATTTTTGGATTTAATAGAAGGTTGCTTTATCTCCTTTGTTCTCCCTAACCAACCCATGATCGTGTGGATCACCGAGGCTGTTGAAGCCCGATCTTCCTCAAATAATGGAGAGTTTCTTTCCAACCAGATTTTCCAGCAAACAATGGAGGGAATCATGTGACAAAGTTGATGCCTAAGACACCAATATTTAAAAATATTTTGCAAATTCAAACCATACCAACCAAAGTTTAACTTGTGTGCTGCCAGCGTCTCTGTCCATACATGTTGAGAAAATCTGCATTCCATCATCAAGTGAAGGGTCGATTCAGAATCTTGATGACAAAGAACACAAATTCTTGAACCCTGACACCCTCTTCTTTGCAGGTTCTCCCATGTGAGGATCCTGTTATCCATCATAAGCCAAGTGAAGAGTTTGAGCTTTAGAGCCAAGTCTCACTTCCATAAAGAGTTGTGCCACCATTTTTCACAATGAGTCCAAATCTTCAATGCTATGGAATCATAGGCATTTTTTGTTGTGATGATACCCGAGGAATTACTCCCAGTCCAAACTAACTCATCTAGAGAATTTGACAAAAAAATACCTGCATGATCCAGGGCTTTGCAGAAACGATCCCATTCTGATGCCTTTGAACCAACCAAGTCCATCTCCATTGTTGATTTCCAATGTGCCATGACAATGCCTTGCTTGCCCAAGTCTACCATTCGATAAAGAAAGTGGAAGCCCCTCATCTTGAGAGTGTATATGAGATCGCAAGATAAATAAGACCTCTTACCCAACCCACGAATTGAGTCTTCTCCAAGTCAAATGGTCATGCCAGATCTTGGCTTCCAAGCAATCCAATGTTCCACCACATGAAAATATTTGAGTAGACATATCCAGGTGTTGGAGACTTTGTGAGAACTCACAGAGGGTCTTCTGAGCCAAGACACCACCGAGGAGGAAGAAATATACTTGTCCATTATCACCCTATGCCATAATCCATCCTTCATTAGACAACACCATAGAGTGTTGGAAACCAATGCTCTATTGAACCAAATCATGAGATTAAAACCCCAACCACCGTAAGATTTTAGCTTTGCAAGATCCTCCCATTTACAAATATGAACTCATTCAGAAACCCCACAACCCGACCAAAAAAATCTAAACAACAATTGTCTAATCCTGGATAGAAAAAAATTAGGAATATTTGCAACCTCCAGCCAGAACACCAATAAAATCTCTAAAACCACTTTGACAAGAACATACCTCCCACCTAAAGACAACCAACGATGACACCAAATCCTGATCCTTCTTTCATTTTTTTGTAAAATCCATCTCCAGTCCTCTACACGATAATTTGCAGGCTTGAGGTAAAAGCCAAGGTAATGAAAACCTGCATCCAAGTCAACAAATTTAAAGGGAAAATAGCCTTGTAAACGTCCAGTTCATAATCCTCAAGACCAGAATAATGTAAGGAATATTTGAGGGGATTTATAACTAGACTCGATGCTCTACAAAATAATGACAGAATGGATTCTATCTCCTCCTAGTCGGAAACCAATGCTTTGGTCATGATTAATACATCATCCACAAACAATAAGAGAATTATCTTAAGGAGTCTTGAGGTATCAACCCCCTAGATTTTACCATATGCTTGCACCTGCTTGAGAATTAAACTGAGATCCTCCATAACCAATATAAAAAGTAAATGTGATAAAGGGAAAGCTTGTCTTAGCCCGCGACCACTTTTGAAAAAAGAGGTAGGCCCACCATTAACCAGGATCACAAAAGATGATGTATTTACATAACTTATGATCTAGTTAGTTAGCATTAGTCCAATACCAGTCTTTAGTAGGACCATCTTGAGGAAATCCCAATTAACACAATCATAATGCTTTTGGAGATCCAGTTTTAATACCAAGGCTTTCAATTTTTTGGATTTAATGCCGTGTAAACATTCTTGTGATACTCCTATCGCATCCAAAATCCACCTTCCCTTTAAGAAACCAAACTAATCCAATGATAAAGACTTAGATAGATACGACTTCAATTTGATCGCTATGATCTTTGCAATGATTTTATATGCAAGATTGTAATGGAAATAGGCCTAAAGTCCCCAAGTATAGAAGGCTTATCCACCTTAGGAGTAAGAGCTATGAAATGCAACAATTGCAAATGCATCCACAATCATGATTTATCTAAGAGGAATGGAATTAATATTAAATGCTTGAAATTTTGAAGACAAATTTTGTACCTCTTCATTGTGATATTCAAGTGAGAAAATAATAGTAAACTAAATTTCTTCCTTTCCTCACGATGATGTTTGACTCACCAAATACTATTAACATTTAATATTCAAATCGAAGGCCTCCTTGAGCCTAACATCCAAAGTCTCATACTCCACACAATATAGTTGGTTTATTCAAACTCTAATTTGCAAGAAATTGATGCACAACTATCTCTTGGATCAACAAATAAGCAATTAACACCCATGCCTTCCTGCACTTTAAAACCATCATAAAACAAATACTAAATGTTAGTGGCATGTGTCTCTTTTATTTTTTGTAACATAGTTAAATTGTAATATATATTTAGTAAGAAAATCGTAAATCAAAACAAAGGTAGAACTTAAATCAAGAAAATAAATCAAAGGATTGAAAATGATGAAACTTAATATATACAAGCTAGCTACTTAAAGGAAAAACTTATTGAAATACAACAAGGTTTCTTGAAACAATCGAAACTAGAAAACTAAATTAAGACATGGGAATTACACTATGAAGTTAATAAAATAAAAATATTTCTACCCTAACTATTATATTGGCAAGTCCAAAATCATGTATAATCATAATGCCAATGAGTAGTTATCAAAGGAAATTTCTACTTCCATGATTTTTAGTGTTTATTGTAGGTGTGTGAGACCATATATTATGAAATATGGCATTGAAAAGATTAAAGCATTGTAAATTTAATTCTCGTCAAGAAGTACTAAATTATAAGAACTAAAATCCTATGTTCTGTTATTGAGTCTTCCGACATTTCAAGCCTCTTATACAAGGCCCATCCTTAGGGAGTTGCCATCAACAAAAATTGCTTGAGAAGTTCAAACAATAGAAGATCAAACCTATGGTATAAATATTCTAATTGTTTGATTTTCTAATCATTTGTTCAAAGTTCAACGACTAACCATCGGTTGGATTTTGAAGGCCCGATCCCAAGACTAGTCAAAAGGATGATTGAAAAGGTCAACAATTAAAACTATAAATAACAATGATAATAAATAATTTCAGGTGTTATTTTTCGTATGAGAGGCCTCCAAGAATTGCTAAGTTTCCATATGTCATCTATATTTATGGCATTTTTGAGTTTTTCAATTTCGACTACCTCTCTGGATCTTTAAATACTTGGTTAAGTTTTAAGCATGTGTTCAATTACCAATTAGGCATTAAGGAAATAAGAAGAACTTAATGAGAGATTATAACATCCATCATAAAGAAATGCAGATAAGAATATAAGCACAAAGAACAACAAACCATAACAACTAAGTTGTTAACGAAGTTCGACAAGATTGCCTGTGTCTCCGGGCCTTTGTCTCAGTGGGTGAGGACTTCTTATTTCTCTTCAATGCTTAAAAAGCACATCGGAAATGTATCAAAAGGATTACAAACTAGTCTTTCTATGTTCTGCTCGACCTAAAAAATCCAACACAACTGACGACACTGAAAAAGTTTGAGCGTAGCTCCCAGAATTGGCCTCCAAAGTTCGCTTCCTCAATGGCTTCCTTGCATAAAAATGGCGTCAAGATTCACAAACTCATCATCATTTTTTCAATCTGAACCTCCTGGTATTTCAAAAACTCTGATTTATATAGGATTTGAGTTGGTGATCCTATCCCAACTTCCTCCCAAGATCTGGCCTCAAATCAAGCTCTAGATCCCCCCAAAATGGACAAAATCCTCTAAAGTCAGCATAAAATCCACAAAAATCATACAATATAGTTAAAAAACCCACAAATAGGAAAAAATGCGCCCAACCCCCTAAGTCTCCAGGCTCTAGGTCACATGGGACACCATATGTCCACACGCTAAGCGCTTTCCTTGATCCTTGGCCCCCGTTCCGGTCATATGCATGGCCATGTGGCCTGGCCTTAACCCTTGCACCCCCACCCTTGGCTCCCGATCCGTAGCTCTAATCGCATGGGGTGCCATGGGGCCCTGCGGTAGCCCCCTTCGAGTGGGGCTTAGCCCCAAAAACCACTCCAACTGCATTTTAAATTTAAATTCTGCCATGTGTATAACTACGAACCAAACATGCCCATGTAGCTAATGCATGGTGCTTAGTCCATTGACCGTGCCCAGAGGTTGGGGATTCGAGTCCCCCGGAGGTGGAACAATTTTTTACCCAACTAATATTGGCAAAATCCGGGGTGCCACGTGGCACCCTTTGATTGGCCCACGTGTCACCCTATGGTTGGCCTATACGGTACAATCAACATACAGTCAACAACCCATTCAAAAAACCATTCAACATGCACAATCAACTGCCACATCACTACCATACAACCACATGTCGTGACACGTTAACATCCATACTGCCAAGTCACCTTCCTATCCAACAACCATGTCAACATCCATACTACCTAGTCACCCTGCCACGTTAGCATCAGTACAACCAACTGTCATCCGTACTGCCATGTGTCAGCTTATCATTGGGCCATGTCACGTACGAACTACCATGTGTCACGTCCATACAATGCCACATGTCATTTCCGTACTGGTCCAACTTGTTGATTAAGGTTGGTTGTCATTGATGCCAACCCTTGAAGAAAGCCCCAGAGTACAAAGGTTTGGGTAATGGACCCAATATTGTTTGATGTAAATATGACTCATTATTGTTTTTTCATGGTTGATAAGAAGTAAATATGGATGAACTCCAAAGTGGTCCTCTTATGGTGAAATCCCTCACGGGAAGATGCTTTGTGGAGTAAGAGAACCCATGCTTAATTATGGAATAACGAGATGAAGGAAAGTGAATTTTCCAGGGAAAATATCCTAGATGGATAGTGCTTGTCATGTCATTTTCAATGGTATGTGGAACATCACATAATTCCTCACGGTTAGAGAGTTATGGCCATGAGAAGTTGGAGACCCCAGGTTTGGGTAATGGACCCAAGTTTGTTTGATGAGTAACGATATGATTTATGATATATTTTCAGATAATACTATT
>ML824957.1:20428-48576 GCA_009831015.1 Picea engelmannii
CCAGACACAACCCATACAAGATTCTCTCATATTTGAGCAACCTATGGTCAACATGCAAACAATGACACATGAATTTTGGAAAGACAACATAAAATGCTTTGAATTACATACTACAATGCACTAGGCAAATGAAAAATTTATTGAAATTCTAAATAGATGCAGACAAACAACCAAACATGTGATGACTTAACATATTTCATTTCAAGTTGCATGTGACCTGCCTCGACCAACCCAACCTTCCCTTACCTATTGTACAAGAATAAGGATGTTGCAATGCATAACAAGTATATGCTATCACTTATGTCTGGCAATGATATCATCATCAATTCAATTGATCTTGAAGAATAAAACCATGGCAATGTACCATGTCATCAACGTACAACAACTTTCCCTTTGCAACTTTTCCTGAAATTAGACATGCTAGTTGAAATATATGCCTGCAACTATGATTCACAAGATGGCTCGGTGAATGGTGCAGATGGAATACTCAAAGATTATACCAAAACATAAAAAGTTGATGTCCTCTGGATTAAGTTCCATGACCCGCATATTGTCCACCGAAAAGACAACAAGTTAGCTTATCTATATAATTCAAACACTTCATGTGGATGGACAACTATATTGCGAATATCAAAACCAATATCAACATCTGAAAAGACAAGTCAACTGAAGATTCGAAAACAATTTCCAATTCAACTTGCATGTGCACGTACAATCCACAGACCACAAGGGCTAACACTTGATAATGTTTCCTTCAACCATCAATGGGGCTTTGTTAAGACCAATTCCTGCTTCCAAAAATTGCCCTCCCCTTTCTTTTTTCCCTCTACTTTCCCTTTCTGGTTATTTAGTCATTTTTTGGAAAATGTCTAAGTGTGTGGATTGGTGGATTCACGTGTTCACATTTCCACTCAATCTTTTATATCACAAGTCCCATCGACCGCTTCCCCATTCCAAACTCAACCACTTTTTCGATCGCGGGTTCCCGACCAGGTGGGCTTGATATTGCGCTTCCATTGTTCCGCGCCCTACAAAAAACACCCGAAGTTCCCTGATATACAAATTGACAACCAAATTCCCCTTTATTTCCCCCCTCTACTTTCCCTTTCTAGTTACTTAGTCATTTTTCCAAAAATGTCTCATGCTTTTATATCATGAGTCCGACCGACCACTTCCCCATTCCATACTTAGCTACTTTTTTTATTGCTAGTTCCCGGGCAGGCACACTCAACATTGCGCTTCCATTGTTCCGTGACCTACAAACAACACCTGGAGTTCCACGATATACAAATTGACCATCAAACTTCGCCATCATGCCTTGTTCTGTGTTACACATTTTGCAGTCAAAAGTTCGGAGACATACAATTTCACCGTCGGGCCCTTACGTCTCCTGAGTATAACTTGTGACCCTATTTTGAAGGCCGACCGAACGCTTTCCATACTTGGCCATTTCTTGGAATCTCTTTCGTGGGTCGTCGGGTTGACGGGTTCACCAAATATCCAATCCTTAATAACTCTTCGTCATCCCCGCCACTTTCACACTTCTTTCTAAGTATGCAATTATTAAGATTTAATGCTAACAACTCATCATGCAAGGACCGTAAAGATTTTCATTAATGAGCGAAAGGCTCGAGGAGATCTCCAATTAATACAGATTAAACCAAGATTTGCGAAGGGTTATATTATCTCTTCTGAGTGTTCATTTCAAACATCATGGAATCTGTTTCACGTGTCATCGGGTTGGCAACTTCACATAATCTCCAATCCTTAATTGATCTTTGTCGTCCCCACCACCTTCACACTTCTTTCTAAGTATTCAATTAGTAAGATTTAATGGTAACAACTCATTATGTAGGAACCATAGAGATTGTCATTAATCAATGAAAGGATCAAGGAGATATACCATTGATACCCATTAAACCAAGATTTGTGGAGGGTTATATTATCCCTTCCGAGTGTTCATTTCAAACATCATCTGGAGCAAACAAACATTCTCGTCAACTTATGGTAGCAACTCGACAACAGTTCTGTGGAGATACAGTAAACACCTTCAGGCATGATGACCAGAACTTCTAGTGGTCCAGGGCATATTCTTACTACTCATCCCCTTCCACCTAGAAGGAAGTAATTTGGATGTCTAGAATTTCTCCTGCAGGCTGTGTCCCTAAATTCTTTGGCTGTAAGGAGATGGTCTCTTGGTGCACCGAGAGATATATTTCAAGACAAAGAATTATTCAATTACGGGACCAATTTCTTGTTCTGTGGAGATACAATGAACATCTTCGGGTGTGAGGACCAAAACTCCTAGTAGTCCAGGGAATATTCTTACTACTCATCCCCTTCTTCCCAGAAAAAAATAATTTGGACCTCTGGAATTGCTCGTGCAGGCTGTGTCCCTGAAATCTTTGACTGTAAGGAGGTGGTCTCTTGGTGCATCGAGAGATATATTTCAAGCCAAAGAATTATTCCATTGCGGGATCACTCTCTTGTTTCTTTGTCACCTTAGGTCTTCTGCAAGATATTGAGATTGTCGAAGCCAACATTGACCTTTAGAGGAGATGACTGCAAAGAGTTCCTAAAAAAACATGATAATCAGTTTTGTATGCATCTTCAAGAGATTGTCGATGTCTTCTACATGTTGTTGCACTAGATGAACAACACATAATTGTATGCATGTTTTTTTTGTAACTCCTCTACCTGTATTTATGAAAAGTATGTTCAATGCTTCGGTGCAAAGAACTCAATCCAATGTCTATGGATAAATATATATTACCCACTATTTTTATTATATATTTACTATTAAAAAATTGCATTGGAATCTTGGTTGGGGCTTCTTTGTTGGATTTAACACCTCTTATCATTTGCATGGTTCGATAGTCTCGTAATTCTTAAATATTGTATTGACTCAAGTAATTTGATCAAATATTAAGCATGGAAAAATTATGTGACAATGCATTGTGTCCATCACATGAGGCTTCTATGGAAACATAAATGAATTTCACACATAGTTTCAAACCAACATTCAATTCCATTCATAATGTAGATAGAACATAGCAACACTAATTCACGATGCGGGAGTTGGGGCCCTGCCCAAGAAGTTTCGTTCTCATCTCAACCTTACCGAGTGAACGATCTCTTATTTCCCTCTCGCTTCCTTGATTCCTTCACTCGATAAGAAAGCATACTATTGGTTGTCCATCCCTTGACCTCTATTTGAGCACTTTTACTTTATTAATGAAATTACCAAAATTCTTTTGCACAAATATTTTGAAAAAAAATGATATATGCTAGCTGAAGTCAAATGGGGCTATGATATCAACCACAAAATTTAAATTCAAGTTCGTCGTTGTTATACTTACGGTCAAGTTGACAGTACAATAAGTTTATTTCAACAAACCTCATTGATTTCTCTATAGCTTTTCGATGTTTCTCTTATGCAAACGCATCCTGGAAAGTATAACTATGACTCACTTTCTCTATTCTTTGATTGAAGAGCCTATAGAGCCATCTAATTGACTTCATAGTTACTATTTCTCCTAAAGTCTTCACCTGAGTGCTAAAGGGCAGAGCCAGACCATTGGAAGTTTGGAATGGTTGTTCTTTTGAATTTGTTGGTGAGTTAGAGGGTTGTTTCACCAAGACAAAAGCATGGTCAAATTGGCAAGATGATATGGATGAGGGTTCTCCTTGGCTGGTAGTAGAGTAATGACATACAACTAAAATAATAGAGGTAAAAATAGAGCGAAACAACAAACCATTCAATGAATAATCTGCTGCAAGAATTTTACTACTTAAAATAATATTTCAAGGCATTAAAAAATGTATCAAAAACACAATTACTCCCACAGGTTGAAATAAAAACAAATCTTCATCAAAGCATTAGCTAATGCACCCCGCTCTCCTGAAATGACCAATAGCCCAATCTACCAAATCGACCTCCCTATTATCGGATCGACAAATATGAATATTATGGGATCAAATAATTTTTTTGTGTGAGAATTGAATTGGAAAAAAATGTTACTTATTCTAGTTTTTTTAGGCCTTATCACAGTAAGAATGCAAAATTATGCTAACCCACTATTTTCTACAAAATCGAAACATCAATAGCACCTGTAAATCAACTATACATAGTTATAGAAAAAAATCAAGTAAATATTTGCATTTGCTCACACACTTTTTAATGATACAAACACAATACAAAACGAGTATGTGGATAAAATATTGGACTAGAAAATGATGATTTTGCAACAATGGGGCTTGTTTGAGATCAATTCCCGCTTCTGAAAATTTCCCTCCCCTTTTATATTTTCCCACTCTCTTTTATCCCCTTCTTTTCCCTCTTCTATACTTAACCGAATTCCCCTTTCTTTTTCCCCTCTAATTTCTCTTTCTGGTTACTTAGTCATTTTTCCGAAAATTTCTAACTGCATGGGTTGGTGAACTCACAGGTTGACATTTCCACTCATGCTTTTATATCACGACTTCGACTGAACGCTTCCCCATTCCATACTTAGCCAATTTTTCGATTGCGGGTTCTTGGGTAGGCGGGCTCTAGATTGCACTTCCATTGTTCCGTGACCTACAAACAATACCCGAAGTTCCACGATATACAAATTGACTATCGGAGTCCCCCATCATGCCCTCTTCCGTGTTACACATTTTTCACTCAAAATTTTTGAGACATTCAATTTGACCATCGGGCCCTCACGTCTCATGAGGATCCCTTGTCACCCTATTTTGAATCCTGACTGACCGCTTTCCATACTTGTCCATTTCTTGGAATCTTTTTCATGGATTTTCAGGTTGGCGGGTTCACAAAATCTCCAATTCTTAATCGTTGTTCCCCATACCCACCACCTTCACACTTATTTCCAAGTATGCAATTAGTAATCTTTAATGCTAACAAATCATCATGCAACAACCGTAAATATTGTCATTAATGAGCGAAAGACTCGAGGAGACAATAAAACTGACTATGCCTACACAACTTGTCCAGAAACATGCATAAAATATCTTGCCATGTAATGAGATATCCATTACAAAGTTCAATATATTAACAAAAATGAGTCCGACTAACCGCTTCCCCATTCCATACTTAGCCACTTTTTCGATTGCAGGTTCCCAGACATGCAGGCTCAATATTGTGCTTCTATTGTTCCGCGACCTACAAACAACACCTGAACTTCCATGATATACAAATTGACTGTTGGATTGCCCCATCATGCCCTCTTCCATGTTACACATTTTGCACTCAAAAGTTCTGAAACATACAATTTGACCGTCATGCCCTCACCTCTCCTGAGTATCCCTTGTAACCCTATTTTGAAGCCCGACTGACCGCTTTCCATACTTATCCATTCCTTAATCACTCTTCCCCGTCCCCACCACCTTCACATTTATTTTTAAATATGCAATTAATAAGCTTTAATGCTAACAACTCATCATGTAGGAACCATAAATATTGTCATTAATGAGCAAAAGGCTCAAGGAGATCTCCCATTAATACACATTAAACCAAGATTTGTGGAGAGTTATATTATCCCTTCCGAGTGTTCATTTCAAACATCATGGAATGTCTTTCGCAGGTCGTTGGGTTGGTGGGTTCATGAAATCTCCAATCCTTAATTTCTCTTCATCGTCCCCTCCACCTCACACTTCTTTCTAAGTATACAATTAGTAAGATTTAATGCTAACAACTCATCATGTAGGAACCGTAGAGATTGTCATTAATGAGTGAAAGGCTCGAGGAGATCTCCCATTCAGACACATTAAACCAAGATTTGGAGAGGGTTATATTATCCCTTCCGAGTGCTCATTTCAAACATCGTCTGGAGAAAACAGTCATTCTTGTCAACTTATGGCAGCAACTCGACAACAGTTCTGTGGAGATACAATGAACATCTTCGGGCATGAGGACCAGAACTTCTAGTTGTCTAGGGCATATTCTTATTACTCATCCCCTTCCGCCCAGAAAAAAGTAATTTGGACCTCTGGAATTGCTCGTGCAGGCCGTGTCCCTGAAGTCTTTGACTATAAGGAGGAGGTATCTTGGTGCGCCGAGAAATATATTTCAAGCCAAAGAATTATTCTGATGCGGGACCACTCTCCTGTTTCTTTGTCACCTCAAGTCTTCCGCAAGATATTGATATTGTCGGATCCAACATTAACCTTCAGAGGAGAAGACTGTAAGGAGTTCCTAAAAAATCATGATAATGGCTTGGACCTCTTACCCGAGTTCCTGGAATACCCGACGACAGTTCCTGAATATATCACAAGGTTTCAAGTTAGTTCGTTTAGAAATCCATTCCGGGAAATTGCTTGGCTGTTTATGAGGATAACGGGGCAAGAATCCACAACAATAATTTCCCGCATGATTCTTTATATTTTGTATTTCATGGTCAAGGAACAATCCATTTTTTATTGGGGGAAGTTGATTTCCATTGAAATCTGTTCCCAATTGTCATGATTCAAATAGGAGAATAAATTTTATATGTCATCCTACTTAGTTTTCGCGATAGAAAATTGTTTTCCATTTCCAAAATTGTCTGTTTCCAAGAAGGTAAACTGTGAATTCGACCCAGTAACCTTCTGGTATCCGGCCTTATGGAGGCACAAGGCCTCCCATTGTTTTTATGAGTTTTTAATGACTTTGTCTCATTTTTCAAATGTTTATTGTTAGGAAAGGATGCTCCTTGGATGTCTGGCCAGGCAACCAAGTTTTTGGACAGGAAGGGGACACTTGAACAAATGGAGAATTATAGTGTAATAATGATTTTTGGCTCCAAGGAAAATATTGCTTTCCTTCCATGTCACATTACAGACAAAATATTTGTTACAGAAATAACAAGGCAATACAAATATTGGTTTCATTTTTTCCATGAGAAGAGAAAAAAACATTTCATTCATCTGCCTTGGAAAGTAAGGGACTTAATGTTCAGGAACGCCAATAATATTGATGAATTCGCATGCCATTTCAAAAACTTGAACCTAATATATGCTGAAAGACTGAGAGGGTTCGACCCTAATGGGATTTTTGTAGAACATTTACTAGTAGTTGGCTTCAATAATTATTTTATCCATACACTCCTGAACGAAGACAAAGACAATGCCGATAACACTACTACTCCTGACGTTGGCATCCTAGAGACATTGCAAAACACCAATGAATTGTACAAACAACATGGAAAAGGCCCCAGTAAGAAGAGTGTCCAATCTCCATTTGCCACTCCCAAGAGTACGACATCCCAGAGAATCACTCCAACGACCCACCCTAGTAAGAAGGCAACCCACAATTCTTCAAACAAAAGAGGAGATAAGAAACATCCTCTGGGTAAAATTGATAGTTCTCACAAGATTCCCGTGAGGAACAAGAGAAAAAGTGTTTTGCAAGAAGTGAAAGAGACCAGAACTGAAAGTGAAGACATGGAAATTGAGACTAATATCGAAAACGTATTCCCCAACCTTGATCATCTCAGGGATGTGATCCACCATAATCCCCTAATGGAAATAGCTGAGACCAAGATTTTTGACGAAGATGAATCCTTCGTATTCCAGAGCGTTGTTTTTTACAGCGAATCTAAAAATTTAATTATTTAAAAGAGAGATGTAAGAAATAAGAAAGGGAAATATCGTTTAGATATTAACCTTATGAACATGCAACTGTCCCAAATCTCTCGATTTCACCGAGCAACCAAAGATGCTCTTGATGATTCCATTGGAGGTCTTGAGGCGGAGAATGCCAAACTGAAGGACTGAATCAAGGAATTGGAGGAATATTTGATTCCTATCCCATTGCTTGCCAGTCCATTAGCAATAACCATGTCTGCCACCCCTACAACCAAGTTAAAAGGATCCTCCAACCTCCTCACATCATGTAGAGGCTACGTGGAGAAGAATATGAAAAAAAAAATGGAGCTGATTACTGAAGCTTGGGAAACATAAAAAAGTATAACTTCCTTTGGAACGAGGGCACATGCTCTCCAAGAATATTTCCAGGCGAATTTAAAAATGAAGAAGGTTTATATCTAGACGCGGTTGTCCCTTTTGGCATCAAAGTCACCAACATGACATAAACGAGAAGAAGAGAATAATATCTCCCCTCCCCAAACTGGATCAAACAGTTAAATTCATGCTGGAAATAGAAATTTAAGAACCTACATCTCATTGTCCTATCATGTGAACAAGCCATATCAAAGAAAGAAGAATTATTCAGAAAGATGACCGAAATAGACTTAGCTGGAAGTACCAACGAGTTCCAAGACCCCAAATTAATCCTCAAATCCTTGTTCTTAACCAAGCAAGCCTTCGATGAAAAAAATGATATTTTTAAGGGGTTGTCTTTAGAAACGTTTTACGACATCCTTGAATATGATGAGGATGACATGGACAACTGGCTAGTGGACTTTTAGGTAAAAAATAAAAAGTTGAACAGGCTTTGCGTAATCTTTCTATTGATCTAGGGGAATTAGAAAGAAATATTTTCAACATAAAAATATGGCATGAGATCAACATGGCTCCCATGAGAAGCTACATTTAAGAATGGCTCCAAAGGGAAATAGACAAGCTCACTGACGAAGGGAAACAAGCGGTTGGCATGATTCCAGTAACCGTTGACGAGATCAATAAAAGGGCATCAACAAGCAAATAACAAAGGGGCAGAGAGATACCATCATAGTAAGTCTATACCGATCACATCCTGCTTTCTTTATCAATCTAGTTATTCCACCTCTTTAAATAGAAATGTCTAACCAAAGACTGATAACTTCCAATTTCTTTTTAGGTCTTGTTGTCTACCGTCGCCTACTTCTTCTTTCTACAATCCTATTTCTCGTGCTTATTTATTTTATGGTCCGTGGGAGCCCCAATCCTAGTCTATATGAAAAACACATTTAAATTTCAAGGAGTACGTAACAGGCATTATTATTTTTTGAGAAATTTCAAAGAAAACTATTTCGGGAACAATCTCGACAGTGCCTTGTAACCCTGTTTTCGAAATGCAAAGTTAGTTCTCTTTATGCATGCCGACCATCTTCTTTTATTTTTATGTGCTCATAAATATTTATCTTAAACTATGTTGGATGTCAGGAAAATGTGTTTATTTAATTTGAATGTTTAATGTGTGTGATTCCTGGTCCTATTTTCCAGGAACCTTTATTTCAAAAAACAAAAAAAAACATTTTCTATCGTTTTGTATTGCTTTAAGTCATTACGAAAAACTTCCTCTAATCCCCACATTTGAACTTTACACGCCCCAGGAAAAACTTAAATAGGAGTACCACATCTATAAAAATGCAGTAGGATTGACATCCTTGTTAGGTTTCTATTTTGGTCCTAACAGATTCAACGATCAACAAACTCGTAAATACATCTGCAAGAATATCTGCAGAAATAAAAACCTTCATTTTTTTTTATCATTTCCAAAAACAATCAACTGGATAGATATGTTACAAATATATCAGTTGCTACTATACTAAATTGTCATAGGCATCTTACAAATATTTTAGTTGGATAGGCATGTTACAAAGATGCCCTCTTCCTGGAGAGAAATTGCAGATCAACCTCTGCAAAGTGGGCTTGCTGATCATGGAAAAAAGTTTCAGGAAAAGGGAATCTTCCTCTGTCTCGACACCTTCTTTTCACACAGTTTAAATTAACTTCAATGCGCTGAAAACTCGTGAAAATAAACAATCATGTTAGGTGTGTGTTAATATATAGAAAAAACTAGCAAACACAGAGGTCACACAAGAAGATCAAAGAATCTTCGACACTGAACACATTTTCAAAAAAATATATATGGGTTTTTTTTCCACCACATATAACTTTATTTATCCTAACACATATAGAGACAAACAAGCCATATGATCTATTTAATAGAATGAAATGGATGTTGCTTACTTTGTCCATGGGAAATATTAAATAATTGACTATGGAAATTGAAGTTAACTCTAAATATTGGGATGAAAGTCAGTTGGAAGTATACAAAGATCATTATAAATGAATTTCATAAATACATTAAAGAGATAAAACCTACAATGTAGGAACAAAAATTTCCAAGATGGAAAGTCAGACTCCAACAATATATCAAGTTACAAGTGATGGGGATATCTGTGCTTTTTAGTAGCTATCTACTTCACTACTGGTAATAGGAAAAATTACGAAATCTTATTAAGAAAATAAAAGCAAGATGGATTATGAAAAACATGGTATAATTAGAATGCGAATACTTTCAAACACTAAATGGTTTCAATGCCATAATTTCTCTAGGAGATTAACGCTCAGACGCCTTCTCTTTCTGAAATGAATGTGAACTGTCGATCAGTTTCCAATGTGCGATCTGGACGACCATGGCACTTTAGCGTCCTTGCAAATTTTTTACCAACCTGCCAATTTTAGAACTCCCCTGGCCATATTTAGCGATGGAACAAATTTCTCACAAAGTGACTTTCTCGCTAATTAATTGTTGA
The DNA here is from genome assembly GCA_009831015.1 of Picea engelmannii. Taxonomy (NCBI): domain Eukaryota; kingdom Viridiplantae; phylum Streptophyta; class Pinopsida; order Pinales; family Pinaceae; genus Picea; species Picea engelmannii. The sequence goes on from ML824957.1 coordinate 30,892, forward strand.
CCCGATATTAATATAATATTATCATTAACTAATTTAGGAATTCAGGACTCCGACTCTTAGGGGCTCTGGGCTTATGGATGACGTGTCGCAGAGTGCCATGTGTCCTTCTCTACATGGATACCACCTGTCCTGCCTACTGATTGACACGTGCCGCAGAGTGCCATGTGTCCTTCTCTACATGGATACCACCTGTCCTGCCTACTGATTGACATGTGCCTGTGGAAGTTTCCATGTGTGTCCGGTACTTCAGGCTTCTCATTCTCCCACGGTCCCTCCATACCTGTGCACTTATTCCCATTCCAACTCGTCAGGGACTATGCTACCATGCAACACTTGTTTTATTTGGTTCTCATATTATCCATTATTTTTTAACACAACAAGGAGATGTTCCATTTCATGATCAAAGTGTTCTTTAGTAAAAACTTGAAACCTCGAGTTGCAAGAGTATTCACTTTACCAAGATTTTGTCTAGGATGGTCATGTGAGATGGCATGTATAAATATATTATGAGTCTTATTTTGGTAAATATAATGGGATAAACAACCATTATCTCTCTTAATAAACAAGACATCCAAAAATTGCAAATGGTTATTTTATTTTGTTTCCGTAATGAATTTTATATATTCAGACTGGCTATTGAGATGGTCCAGGAAGTTGTTAAGACAATCTCTCCCATTTGGCAAGATTGTGTTAGTATCATCAACATATCTCTTATAAACTTTTGGTTTAAGGGAAGAAGTGTTGATAGCAATTATTTCAAAGTTTTCCATGTATAAGTTGGCAACATGGGAGATACACGTGATCCCATGGCCACACCTTCAACTTGTTAATAAATTTCACCACAAAAATTGAAATATGTATATTTTAGACATATTTTTACTAGTTCCGTTGTTTTTGGATTAGTAACATTTTTTATGACATTAATAGCTTCATTCACATGGAAAACTTTGAAATAATTTCTATCAACACTTCTTCCCTAAAACCAAAAGTTTGGAAGAGATATGTTGATGATACTAATGCAATCTAGCCACATGAGATAAATTGTTTGAATTATATATATATATATATATATATATATATATATATATATATATATATATGACTTTTGAAATGTTTGATAGCCAGCCCAAATATATAAAATTCACTATGGAAGAAAAAGAAAATAGTTTTCTATTTCTAGATTTCTTAGTTACTAATAGAGATAATGGTTCTTTCTCCCTGTAGGTTTACCAAAATAAGACACATACTAATATATATGCATGCCAACTCATACCACCTTTATGCACATAAAGTCGGTATAGTGAAATGGAACATCTCCTTATTATATTAAAAAATAATGGATAATATGAGAACCATATAAAATAAAGTATATACAAAGCACAAGATGGACAAATTATATATATATATATATGATCCAACAGTGGAAAGTGAGGAGTTTTTCACTGTTGGACAAGGTTCAATTTTAGTGAGGGCCTAACCTAGAGCCATGGGGGCACCTTGAAAAAGTGGTTGAACTCAGAGATATTATTAAATAGTATCATGGCTCATGCACATATAAGTGGATCAAAGCCCACCACCATGTCCTTCAAATTGTAAATTAGGATCCAATAATGTATGGGGAATCATCACAAACATAAGACTTTGGGCCATAATAGTCAACGAGAAATATTTCCCTTCAGAGACTTCAATAGACTGGGTACGACAGATATAGAAGACACCCAAAAATGGATCAATAATTTGGAAAACCTCCATTAAAGCTTTCCCCCTGATTGGGAACTGGAATATATGGAAGATCAAGAATGGAGAATGTGTTTTCATAGGTAGGGACTCATGGATTGAGTGCAAAAGAAAACATCTCCTCCCTAAATAGGTCATTCAGAAGCTCAATAAAGCAGGTTTTTCTCACTTACACCAAATCGCTAGAAGAAATGATGTACACAATGGAACATAGTGGCTTGAATGGGAGGAAGTAGGATTAAGTGAAGTTCATGCCCCTCTATGGAAATAATACACTTCATCACTAACCGAATCCCTGGTCAACCTGTTTGATAAAAACAACTCTCTAATTTGGTCTTTAAACCAGTTGGAACATATGTCCCAAAATGGGGGTACCTGAAATTAATTCTGGAGCATGTGGAAGATCCAATCCCCTAGTGGGGGAAATCCCTTTGGAAATTAAAATGCCCCCCCAAATTAAAACTCCTCATGTGGCCGTTTCTTAAAAACAAATCCCCTACCTGGGAAAATATTCAAAGACGAAACTTCATGGGTCTTGGTCGGTCCATTGTGTAAGCTAAGCTCAGAAGACATCCCACATTTTTTCCTACACTTCCATTTCACCCTAGAATTTTGGAATAACATTTATTCAACCCTCAATATATCTGACACTTGGAATGTATCCTCCATTGATGAAGCTCTCCTCTCATGGATATCTTCTCCCATAAATGCTTCCCACTTAGCCCTACCTCTTATAGTAGCATGGAGTATCTGGATTGGAAGGAACCGTGGTTTTTTTGAAGAGGTTCTCCCCTCCCCCTTCCGCACTTCCTCCACCTCCTTATCAATTCTCCTTTCTTTCCCATAATCCCCTCCCATAAAAATTTCCCCTTCCCGCCCTCCCCCGAATATAGACCCTTCCACTCCCTAGGCCTTCTTTTACAGAGAAAACCAAGGTTCCCCCTCCATTGGAGATGTAGGGGGGATCATTTTTCTGGATTCCGACACAAAAATGTCTTTCTCTGCTCATCTAGGCCAAGCTATAAACAATTACAGTGAATTCTAGGGAGTAAAACTTCTCATGTCGCTAGCAAAAGAAAAATGACTCTCCCATTTAAAAATATTTGGTGATTCCTCTATGGTGATTGATTGCATAAATGAAAGACATGCTCTGCACACATACACCCTTCAACCAATATTATATGACATCAAGAGGCTTCTTTCATTCTTCTCTCATATATCCTTTACTCATGTGTACCAGATTTGGAACCAAGAAGCGAACAACCTTTCAAAGTCAGGATTGGACCTGCATCAAGGAAACTGGAAGATTCAGGAAGAAGGCTCGTCTGACATCTTGGAACATATTCAAAACCTTGGGGACTCCCTCTGATTAATCAACTTAATGGGATTTTCAGACATACTTTTTTATTTTGACGATCTGCTTAACAACATATGTATTAATCTCTTTACAATGTACACACTTTTTTCCCTCTCTTAGGGAGGACTAAAACTCAGTTTTTTTGAGGTTTTGATCCAACATTGTTAGACATGCATTCTATATGGAGGAAAGTAAATATTTGAGGCAGATATGCCAACAATAATTCTTCTGCATTCGATTTTGTAATTTTATATCTATAATAAAATTACATGCTTTTTTCTATATATATATAAAGTTGGTTTGAGAATACTTTTCCTTATATCAAAGGAGCATTTGAAAAACTTACCAAGATATTAAGAAAAAAGGATGTTAATGTTTCTTTTATCCCTCCTAACATCTTGCGAAGAATGTTGGATACTGCTAAAGATTCAATCAATCCTATGAAAAGAAAATGGGTTTCTTCTATATTGTGCTCATGTGGAAGGATATACATTGGAGAAATCGAACATTTGATTCAATCCAAGTTAAAATGACACTTTGCAGATATCAATCAAATTATGTCCAAAGGGTAGATCTAGTGCAACACTCATCAAGTACCGTGCACCATATTTCTATCAAGAAAACAAAGGTAGAAGCCAAGGTTGATCACTTCGCCAAAAGAAAAATAAGTCACGATGTTGCAATTGAAAAACTCAACAATTCCTTAAATAAAGAAAACATATGGAAACTTAACAATTCTTGGAGAATTGTCATCCACAAAATAAAACTCTAATTCCTCTATTGTCATCAATATTTATAGTTTTAATTGGTGACCTTTTCAAGCATCCCTTTGACTAATCTTGGGTTTGGGCCTTCAAAATAAAACCAATGGCTAGTCATTGAACTTTGAAGAAATGATTGGAAAATCAAACAATTATATTATTTATACCATAGGTTTGATCTTGTATTCTTTGAACTCGAGAAATTTTTGTTGATTGTAGCTCCCAGAGTATGTGCCTTGCATAAGAGGGATTGAAATGTTCGAAGACTAAATAATAGAACATGGGATTCTAGTTCTTATAAACTGCCACATGTGTATAAAGATGAATAAGAAGTACTAGATGATTACTTCTTTGTAAACATATCTGATAAAATGACGATTCCATCCAACACTCAATGATGTTGTATGAAATGATAATACAATCTTTAAGAGCATGAATTTAATTAAAAAATAATTCATGTACCTCATCATATTACTTGTTTGGTTGCTCTACAATATTTCTCACCATGGTTGCCTCTTTAAAAAAATCATATTTTCCATTTTTTTGTGTGATAAGTGGTTCAAGATGAAGGACTGTTCTTTCCATAAGATCTAGTTGTTCTTTGATAGTATCACAATGTTTGTTAAGGAGAATAGACTATGTGTCCTTCAAAATCATATCTTGAATAGGATATTCAACCGCCTCAAGTTTGGCATTGCCAGTAAGTAACAATGCATCATTTATACTATTTTCTTAATAAGAGGCATTGTCACTTGGAAACAAGGTAGCATCCACAACATTTTTTCTTTCTTTTTATTGTTCTTGGACATCAAGCTCCAATTTGTACGTGAGTGGCGTATCACAATAATTTGTCACTATTGGTGGGTTGGCATATTCAAAATAGTCTAGCAACATAACATAATATCTCTTTAATCCAATATCATATTATTGGCCTTGACAAGAGAGTCTATATAATCTATTATTCATTTCTCTTTCTCTATACAAGAAACTTCATAAGGGTGCATGCCTCCATATTTGTTTGTGATTGAATGATAGGTTCATACTCTAACACATATTCCACTAATGTATCATGCTCTTAATGGTCAAATCCTTGTATAGGTCCATCTTGCAAACTATTACCTTTTACATTGTTGATTCCATCTTGTGATAACACTTTCTTTGTGGATTGCTTCATCTTGTTAAATATTAGGTCTAATGAGTTGGTCTCACATGAATCTGTAGATGAGACATCTACTATGAATTATTTTTCATTTTTCAATTAATAAATTCCCAACATTGCATTAGTAACTCTTCCTCTTCGTCCATGGAGAGGACATGTGAAAACCACTCATACTTTTCTTGCTTAAGGGGCCTCTAACTTTCATGAATCCAATGACATAGATATACAAAAATCATAATAATATCCTTGATATGATGTTTTTTTTTTCCACAAATATTATTCATTTCACGAAACAATTCCTCTAATTGATAGTTATCATGAGCAGTTAGGAACACTTCCTCAAATTGGTCCTAAACATGAATTGATTTGGGTTGTAATGTGTTATATTGATCTCAAATTTGTCCTTCGAAAATGAGGGAAAATAATATGCATCTAACATCTTCTTCAAGGATTGTTATCAATTAAAACATATATGTGCATTGCATTAATATGTTTGAATGTAGTGGTTTCTCCTTCAACATTAAATTTTCACAAGATATTTACTACCCTTTTGGGAATGTTATACAATGGTCCCAAAAGACTCAATGCAACATTATCACACCATGTAGGGATATAGAATGTAGCCATGGTAGTTAATGAATTCTTGAAAATAATGGCTCCACATGGGTTAACTTGTTGTTCTCCCTCCTTCTAGTGCAAAATTTTGACATGGAAAAATGTTGAGTCTACAACACAAGTTCATATAGTGAAAAGGACCAACAAGATTTTCCTCCATTGAAGTGGAAAACCCTCCAGTCACATCTTGACTACCATTGGTTTTGTTTATGGTTTTTTACCGAATAAGTCCTAGTTTAAATATGGTTCCGAAATGAAACTAAGATGAGAATGCAATGTACGATCAATCAATTTCTATCTAATCTACCGTACTATCTATCCTATCTTAACTAAGAGCATGCACTAAATAAAAATAATTTGATATAAAATACGAGGAAGGTACATAAAGCATGGAGGGTATCCTAACTCTACCCTTGACATTGAATCCAACTTGTTAGCACTATATATAGTATGGAAACATGAATACAATAATCAAGAAAATGTCTTTTTTCCACAACATTAATAATGCATGACATTCATATTCACAAGTGACCAAGTAAGTGGTGAATGGCGAAGATAGCTTGCAACAATCAACAAATTCACAAGGGTAATAAAACATGGGCCAACTAAAATCTCATTACACATGCATGAAGATAGCTTCTGTTGAAACAGATCTTAAAATATTTTATCCTTAAGGCCTAGATTTTTATTTTTTGAGTCTTTAAGTTTTCGGCTTTCCTAAAACAAGAATTTCGTCAATTCTAAATTCGCGATACCTTTTTATTGATTATTTTTGAATAAAGAACGGATAAAAGTTTACAAAAATATAAGTTTTCCAACACTCTTCGAAAAATTATTTAAAAGGAGTATAATTTTAAATTTGTGAGCTTTTAATTCAAACGTTAAAGAAATCGGGATTCGGGGTTTTCCGTAAACAAATTTTGATGCAAATCGAATTGCGAAACCCCGATCCCCGATCTCTTGATACTTTAAGACTTAATCAAAACACAAATTACTTAATTCTCTTTTAAGAAGGTTTAAAGATTAAGATAATCACGTCGTGATATCGGGATTCGCGGTTCAATAAGATCATATATCTTGTCATCGTGTTTCCCGAATTCCCGATTTATGAAACCCCGATCCACAGTTTACGTTAAATTAACTAATCCTGTTTTAGCCTTAATCATGATTAGATAATTAATTAAAAGGAATTAAGTCTTGTTTAAAAAAGGCCATCGCGATTTCGAGATTCGCGATTCCGTGAGAACACGTCTCATGTCATCGTATTTCCCGAAATCCTGATTTCTGAAATCTTGAAAGGGTCTAATCTCGATTAATTAACATACTAAAAACATTTAAACTTTAATTAATACATCACGATTTCACGATTTCGGCGATCGGGTTTCTTCGATGACATATCTTTCGACATCAAGATTGTCGAAACCCCGAAAAGTCATGTTTTCAAATTTAATTCATAATTAACACTAATAAATCCTCTTTCTAAACATGTTTAAAGTTAATCTTTCTTTGAGTGTTCATTAATGCGTCGTTTTCCGATTAAGTAAGTTTCACTTTTTATTTTGAAAATGCCGAGAAAGCCTAAGTACGGACATTAAATGCATATCTCCGAAAAATATTTTTTTGCATTAAGAGCTTTAATTTCATAACAGATGCACAAATCTCATTATTTTTAAGATATATTCAAAATAAACGTTCGAACGTCTGTATTTTCATTCTAAAGCTGAGCTTACTCACCCACTTTCTGTGACAGGTTTTCAAGTCAAACGCAGAGCTATGGCGCCTAAAAAAGCACCGAAGAAAAACGAAGAACCACAGGAAGGTGATATTATCTCAGATGCTACTCCACACACCATACACTCCATCAAATCATGGACTGGAATTTCCGAGTTGTTGGAGGACGAGCTAAAGTATGCCGACCCTGATTCTGAAAATCATCTATGGGACGTTGCTGAGTCTGAACTTCATAAGATTCCTGCGCGTCCGAGGCTGGTGGCATATACTGAGATGGTCGGCTGGGCTTTGGATAAGGTAGATATCCCGACAAGGAGTATTCAGAACGAGCAAGGGGCTATCATTGGCTCATTTTGGCCTAAGCACATTCAAGTAATGTATAAACTATCATCGAATTATAAACACACCTTTAATGCTGAATTTTTAGCTTAATTTCAGAGAAAAGAATGTATTGAGGCAGACCAGACATACCCCGACATGATTAAAGGATGGGCGAGGTCTGAAGCAAATTTTAGGACTGATTCTCATGGGATTTATGCTACAGCTTCCTTAAATGAATATATGGTTTATGTAGCCATGATGTGATGCAGACTTTTCGGGAGAAAAGATCCTTGTCACTTTCTTGCAGACTGGGTACCCTTCTTAGAAGAAGTTTCAAATGGAAATAGTTTTAACTGGCATAAAATTTTATCGGATAACCTGACGCAAGAAATTTTAAATTATAAAGAAGCCAAGTCAAAGGGACAACTAGTGTCTTTTTATATGTCTGCATATATTATGGATGCCATCTGTTTTATGACCCCATTTCCATTAATGAATTGGAGTTGGAGTGTTTCCTGCCCAGAGCCTGTTCATAAATACCACTCAACCCTCTGGGAAGAAAATGATAAAGAAGCATTTTACGAAGTTTGTCATTTTGTCATTATTCCTATGCAACAATTATTTTTTGGATGCGAACCCCCTCGCATTTCTAATGCAGTCATAGAAAGTCTTAAATATGTTGCCGATTTGTTTATTGAGGAAAATTTTTCATATGTTAGGGTCTATGGTTGTTCCATTCCTCCTCACGCACTCCCGAAATTCTTACCAGATAGATTGATATGCAGAGAAGTAGCTCATCAGTTAGCCAAGGGTGGTATTGGGTTAGAATTAAAAGAACTGCAGAAAAAAGCCTGGCCATCTTTCCCTGTTCGTGTCGGGAAATTTACTTTATCAAATTTAGGCCATTCTAAGGCAGAGGCCGAGTCATTGGAAGAAGTGAAGCTAGTTAATATTGAGCACAGAAAATATGATCCCTACCAAATAATAAGTAGGCATTACATTCATTGCAATTTAAAGGCATATGAACACGAAGTCTCTGTTTATGATGATATTTTTAAAGATGTTAAGTCTTATGAGGAAGTGTTGAATAGAGTCCAGGCCTTACCACCTGACTCACAGGATGGGTTTGCATCTTTTCAAAGTCATAGGCGAAGCTGCCTACCTAAAATTTTACATGGTGAAATTCCGACCCCATCGCCAGAGCAGGAAGAAACCCCTCCATGGTTTGAAACTAATACTCAGGGTAAAGCAAATGACAAAGATAAGTTGAAGGATTCTGAAATACCTCCTCAAAACACAGAGGGTTCTCAGATAAAAGAACCAGGGACAAAGAAAGGAAAAGGACTGGAAACAAGCCCAATAATTCTTGATGATGTTCCAGAAAAGATAGGAGGAACTGCTTCAAACCAACTTGGTAGTCCTATCACATTTTTAACTCCATTACAGTCTACTTTCAGAACCCCCCATGAAGGATTTCTATATGTCAGTGACCTAGAGCCGATTTCAAGAGATGAAATTCCCCCATCGGATTATTTTTTCAGCAAAAAGCGAAGAGCAGTCTTGAAACAAGAAATTCATCCAAGAGGAGAAGGAACGATTAAAAGGAATAGAGTTATCATAGATGGAAAGAAACTCAAGGAAGGAGAGTTCGCTACAGAATTAGCAGGAACAATGGGTGTTATAGCATCAGCTAACATGTATTTTGTAGGTAATTTAACAACTATGCTTGAACAAAAGGATCAAACAATAATCCAGTTGCAAGACAAGCTAAAATAAAATGAAAGAAATATTGGCTGGGGAATACATAAAGGTCTAGAACAAGCTAGACTCAAAGATATGCAATAAATCCAAAAAATAAATAAAGATTTGGATGAGGCAAAACATTTAATACAGGGCACACAGGAACAGGTTCAAAATCTAGGAGAAGAAAACAAACAGTTGCATGATAAGAATATTTCTATCACTAACCAGGTAGTTGAACTTGAACATTTCAGGACACAGGTATCGAAGATATATGAAAGAATAGAGGAGGAACAACATAAAGTATTCTTGAATCTGGAAATAATCTAGAATTATTTTCAGGAATCAAATAAGTCCATGGAGAATGTGTTCTAGAAAGAAAGAGAGGCAAAAGCAGCTAGGACAACTTTTCAGAAAGCAGTGGCTTTCTCATCAAATGAAAAAATTGGAAAGACTCGGAAATTATCTATTTCTAAACAGATTAAAGGAGATATAATGATTGAAGTGTGGGAATCAAAATTGGTTGAATATAAACGAATCACAAGAGAAGTTAATGAAGATTGCCAAGGAATCTTCGATCTCTTTGAAAGAGATTCATTGAATATCGGAACAGATGGTTGTTTAGGATTGTTAGGTGAAGTCAATATTGCCAAGCACCAACTAAGGTTTAGAGAAGAGCTGGAGGAAAAGAAAGCAGAGATTTCAAACATCAAATTGATCAACATCACAGAGATCAATAAGTGGATGGTGACTTCAAGTTTAAGGTTGAAAACTGTTAAATTCACAGAAAGAATGATAGAAAGTCGGTTGCCCGAATTACAGAGGAGATTTTTCTCATTTGAAGCAAATGAGATACCTGAAGCTCCCAAGATCTTAGTAAATTTTTTGGGAAAATGTGTTCAGTGTGTTGATGCAGAAAAAGAAAGTCCGTCAACGCAAGCTTGAAACCTTTTTTAAATGTTTTTAGTATTAGAAATTTAAAAGAAATTGTAAACGGTTGACATTATTTTTATGTAACCGTAGTATTAGGAAGTTGGTTAATGACCAACGAGAAACTTTGAAGAAATTGTATAAATATAGTTTCTAGAGGTTGAGAAAGGGCTTCGGAAATTTTGGAGATAGCCATTTTGTAATATCAGTTTTGAAATACATCATAATATAAATCGCAAACGAGATTCTGGATCTTGCAACTTTGTAACTATGTGTCTTCTCCTTGTTTATCATACTCTGTTGAATTTTTCCTTTTAATGTTATATCCAACAAGTAAATCAATTTGAAGCTATATACATTAGTGATTTATATTTCAGATTGGTTTGGATGTCAAATGATTTACAGTTTTTCCTCTGAAATTGCTTTTAGTAATTTCAAGACCTGTGAAGCTTTTGTTCCTTAATACTTAACCCTTGTTAGAAACCTCGTATTTTCTTTCATTATTGTCTATTGAAATATAAGATTCTTTCTTGATTAAAGCCTTGTATTTCTCTGTAGCGTTTATTTGTTGTTTACAATTTCTTGAAATTGTTACAAAACCAGGAAACAACCTTGAATGTGTTTACATTGTTGTTTTAGGTTTTAAAATTGTTTTCCTTGATCTCATCTCTGGAAATCTGAAGTAACAAATTGATTAAAACCTTTTTATAAATAAATAAAGATTTATCCTCCATGACTGTTCCAAGTGTTAGACAACCCAACATTGAACCCGGACTCCGAGATCAAACTAGCATCGCTTTAAACCTATTTAACACCATTTTATAGACAACAACCAACCGGGTAGAACTAGAACGATCATGGGCTGCTATTGAACGTGACATTAACATCCAAGAACAACAAGAAGCAAGACAAAGACAGTTGAGAAACTGATTTTGCCTTAACCTTCTTTTAAATTACTATTTCTAAATCATTCCTTTAAAATCATTTACGGATGCCTTGACGGTATGTTTTATAGCCTTAAAACATAAACTCGGGAACAACATCTTTTTGGCGCCGTTGTCGGGGAACGTAGAAACGAATCTTTTCCCTGGGAAGAACGACATTGACATTTTCTGTTGTTGATAGTGAACAAGAACAGAAAACCTTCTAAGGCTAAAATATTTTTCACTTGGCGACTCCACACTAAATAAACTGGCTAGTAGCCGCAAGAACACTAGAAAAAACCCGGATAGTAAACAGACCTCGCCAGTCTCCGATCCGGAAAAAATTTTAAAATCACGAAAATCACTTAAACAAATCTTTTTATCCACATATACTATAGATCAACCTAATTTTACACAATCAAACTCATCGGAAACTCTTGAAAGATCACTTTCACTTCCCCCTTCATTTGATACTTTCTCATTTCCTGAAGTTTCTTCTCTAGATTTCCCAGAATCTTCTCCTCACATTGTCCAAACTTCAGTCCCAAATCTAACCATGGCTGCACAAGGAGGTGCTGGAGCTGGAGGTGGTCAAGTACTGCTTCTTGGGATTTTCGCTAAAGTGGCTGCAAGATACGCTCCCCTTGTTCTTCCTGTTCCTCTTCATGATCTTCCTGAGAACTATATGAAAAGCCTTCCGAAATTTACAGGGGAAGGTGATTTGACTGCCCAAGAACATATAAACTTTTTTGATCAATTTGCTGACATACTTGGAATAGAACATGAAGATGCTTATTCTAGGCTCCTTGTTCAAACCTTCGAGGGACAGGTGAGGACCTGGTTCCGATCCCTAGCAGCTGGATCTTTGAGATCCTATGAAGAACTTGAAAGTGCATTTATTAGACAATGGGGAGAGAGGAAAGATCACCTCTACTACTTGACTGAATTTAGAGCCCTCAGGAAGAAAAACTCTGAATCAGTTTTAGAATTCACACAGAGGTTCAATAAATTGTACAATAAGATTCCAGTTGAAGTTAAACCTTCATAACCTGCAACAAAAGTGACTTTTGCTGGCGCTTTTGATCCTGACTTTGCTTTACTATTGAGAGAAAGGAGATCAATAGATCTCTCTAAAATGCAGGATGATGCAGTTGAAATCGAATCCAATATGATGGCATCAGGGAAGCTTAAAGCAAAGACTGAAACTAGAAACAAAGAAAATAAAAAATTTAAAGAGCAAGGTGGACCTTCAGGGTCAGGTAAATCCTCTGGAGATAGAATGGAAGAGATGGCTAGGGTCATTCGAGAACTTTCAAACAAGATCTCGAAAATGGAACTAGAGAAATAAAAAAGAGATAACTCCCCCAGAAAAGATTTTTGAAGAAATCCTGAACCTCAGGGACCACAGAAAATAATTAAAAATGAAGATCAAAAAATTCAAACACCTTTTAAAAATGAAAACTACATCGGAGAGGAAGATTTAGGAGATTTTGAAGAAATTGATGAAGATATTAGTAACCTTGGCGATGATAATAAATCCCCTTATTTATCTAGACAGGATTACAAAGCATCTTTAAATAAAGAAAGAACATCGGAAGAACAGTTTAGTAATAATATGACTGATGATATCACATATCAAAATATTGCAGATGATATTATTGCTGAATTACAGGGAAAATATAATTTGAGAACAAGAAATAAAAATCTCCCAAATGTTCCGACAAAAAATAATTTGCCAAGAAACGAAACCGATGAGGTAACTCCAAAAGTTGCAAATAAACAGTCTGCAAAAAGAAACACAGTCGATACACAACCTGTACAGTCAGAACCAGTAGAAACACTCCCTGTGAAGACACAAGCTCCTATAAAGGAAAACAAGGTTACATCTCAACGTAAAACCGAGAAGAAAGGTATGGAAGCCCCGAACATCGAAAATGACAAGACTCTAGGAAACTTTAATTTAGAAAACGAAATAAATAAAATCAAAATTCCTATTCCCCTTGTTGAGTTAGCCAAAAATCCTGTATACAGAAAACAAATCGCCAAAATGATTAATTTTTCCGAAGATGAAAGCCAGGCTGACGCTATTAACTTAGAGGATGACAAACCTATCTTAGTCTTCGGTCCACACGTCGAAGGTGCTAGAGACACAGTGGATCCTTTTTATATTACATTAACCATGTTTGATCACCTTCTCCATAACTGTATGTTGGATTCCGGTGCTTCCCACAATGTTATGCCAAAGGCAATAATGGAAAATCTTGGTCTGGAAATCACAAGACCCTATGGTGATTTATATTCTTTCGATTCGAGGAAAGTAAAATGCATAGGTATGATTAAAGACCTAGTGGTAGGTTTGGCTCAAATACATGCTAAAACTATTCTTATGGATGTAGTAGTCACTGACATTCACCCAAAATATGGTATGCTATTATCTAGATCATGGGGTGCTAAGCTTGGAGGTTCTCTCCAACTAGATATGACCTATGCTACAATTCCAGTTTTCGGAGGTCAATTCACTCGTGTTTATAGAGAGACTAGGTTAGCATTTACTGTAGGTGACCCGAAAAAACCCTAACAATTATCCAGTTTATATTGCCGACCAAGACTTAGGGAATTGTATATTATCTTTAGATGATGATTTTGAAGTAGATGTAGATGATAAATGTATAGAAGAAAAAATTGAAAAAAAAAAAAAAAAAAAAATGTATATAGTACTGGTGTATGGAAAATGTATTTTGATGGTGCTTCCTCCTATCTTGGAGCTGGGGCAGGAGCACTTCTTATCACTCCTAATGATCAATTTGTTATTCATTTTTCATATATGCTCTAGTGGTATATAGATTGTACAAATAATGTATGTGAATATGAAGCTTTAATGCTAGGACTAGAAGCTGCTAGAAAGATGAAAATTAAGAAACTCGAAGTATTTGGTGACACAGAGTTAATTATAAAACAAGTGAATCGTCAATATTAGGCTAAGCATCCTAGATTACGGTCTTATAGGAATTGTGTCTGGGATTTAATTGAGAACTTCTTCACTTCTGTGAATTTTCATTCCGTCCCAAGATCCGAGAATCAACAAGCTGATGCTTTAGCCAAAGCTGCATCAACTTTTACACTCCTGACTACTTTTAATTTAAAATATCATATACAAATGAGACATCGCCCTTCAATACCAAATAATATACAACATTGGCAAGTTTTTGAAGACGATGAGCAGCTTCGAAAGTTTCTAGAATCATTAGATGAATTTGCAGAAACACATACCGATCAGGAAAATCAAAATGATCCTATTTGGATCATGCAAGAAGGGGAGGATTCTAAAGAATTTCATGATAAAATTGAAAACCACTGAATGCTTGTTCTCAAGAACAACCAAATCCCCAAGGGTCTAATCCCTTTGGAAAGACTTTTTAATCAAAATGACATCCCTTCTAAAACTAYTCTACAACCYCAACCAGAGGAGGTTGAAGATTGTAATATAGGAACYGAAGATARYCCCCGAATGGTTAAACTATCCAAATATTTATCAACAGAAAACAAAAACAARTACACRGAGHTRTTAAGAAAATAKAAAGATGTTTTCRCATGGTYGTACGAAGAACTGAAAACATATGACACTTCKGTAAKTGAACATAAAATACCTCTCAAACMRGGTGTCAAACCTTTYAAACAAAAACTCCGACAATTTAACCCTATTTTATTACCTRTYATYGAAYRAGAARTYAAAAAAMTTCTTGAYGCTAAGAYAATYGTACCCCTRAGATATTCTRATTGGGTAGCTAATCTGGTCCCAGTTAGAAAGAAAAATGGGGAAATCAGATTATGTGTTGATTTCAGGAATCTTAATAAATCTTCTCTTAAAGATAATTATCCTCTACCTAAAATGGACCATGTTCTTGAAAAAGTAGTAGGGGCTAATAGAATGTCAATGATTGACGTATTTTCAGGTTATAATCAAATTGTTGTCAGTGATCTTGACAAAGAAAAAACTGCATTTACTACTCCTTGGGGCACGTTTATGTACGATAAAATGTCGTTTGGACTAATGAATGCAGGAGCTACTTTTCAACGCACAATGGATATTGCTTTCGTCGGCGAATGAGACAAGTTTGTAGTCATCTATTTGGATGATCTTACTGTTTTTTCAAAATCAGATGAAGACCACATGATTCATCTCAAACAAACATTTGAAAAATGCCGCAGGTTTGGTCTATCCTTAAATCCTAAAAAGTCTCATTTCGCTATGCAGGAAGGCAAATTGTTGGGGCATATCGTATCCCGAGATGGAATCAGGATTGATCCTAAAAGAGTAGAGGCTATAGATACAATAGCTATTCCTAGGAATGTTAAAGAAATTCAATCATTTTTAGGAAAAATAAATTTCTTGAGAAGATTTATTCCTAACTTCGTTGAAATTGTTAAATTGATTACAGATATGCTTAGAAAAAATAGTGAAGTAAAATGGACAGCTGAAGCTAAGGCATCATTTGGCCATATTAAGAAAGTTATAAGTGAGGCACCAGTACTAGCGAGTCCCGATTACCTCAAAGATTTTCTTATTTTTTCATTTGCTTCTGAACACATGCTTGTTGTTGTACTCCTTCAGAAGAACGAAGAAGGTTTCGAACAACCGATAGCCTTCTTTAGCAAAAGCCTCCGAGATGCTGAACTTAAATACAATATAATGGAAAAGCAAGCTTATGCTATGGTAAAAGCATTGAAAGATTTCAGAACTTATGTGTTACATTCTAAAGTGATTGCATATGTACTCACTAGTGCTGTAAAAGATATCTTGGTTCAAGCAGACAATGATGGTAAAAGAGGAAGATGGCTTGCAAAAATTCAAGAGTTTGACTTGGAGGTTAAACCGACCAAATTGGTAAAGGGACAGGGTTTAGCTAAAATTTGGCTGAATCCAATTTTAGGGCTCTTGGGATAAATAGTGCTCAGGAGGAAGAAGGATGGATAGATGTGAATGAACTTGAGGACCAAATAGTCGAAAACAAGATCGAGGAGAAATTTGCGTCGTCAAATTGGTACAAGGACATAGTAACATACTTATTAACTTTTAAATGTCCAGCTGACTTGTCTCCGTCCAAAGCTAGAACGCTGAAGCTACATGCAGTTAAATACTGTATTTCTGAGAAACAATTATACTGGAAAGATCCGCTTGGTTTCCTCTTAGTCTGTCTGGTCGAATCAGAAACAGAGGAAGTTATAAATCAATTTCATGAAGGAGTCTATGGAGGGCACCATGCTTGGAGAGCTACAACATATAAAATCCTGAGAGCTGGTTATTACTGGCCTAAACTTTTCCCAGATGTCAATGTTAAGGTACGAGCGTGTAGCCCTTGCCAATTTTTTACAGGAAAACATAAGCTACCAGCGATGCCATTAGTCCCAGTCAAGACAGAAGCTCCTTTTCAACAATGGGGACTTGACTTCATAGGTAAGATAAATCCTCATTCAAGTGCCCAACATAGATGGATTCTGACCGCTATAGACTATTTCACCAAATGGGTGGAAGCTATCCCAACGAGGAAGGCCACTAATTCAGTAGTTATAGACTTTTTGGAAGAAAATATCTTGTCTAGGTTCGGTTGTCCTAGAAAGATAGTCACAGACAATGCGCAGGCTTTTAAGTCTATGGCAATGGTCAGTTTTTGCCAGAAATATAATATTGTGTTGGGACATTCCACAACATACTACCCGCAGGGAAATGGTTTGGCAGAATCTTCTAACAAGAGCTTGATCAATATAATCAAGAAAGTCTTAAATGAAAATAAAAAAATCTTGGCATTTGCACTTAAAATATGCTCTGTGGGCAAATCAGATAGGCACAAAGAAGTCTATCAGTACTTCTCCCTTTCAAATGGTATATGGAACTGACGTAGTGTTGCCCATAAACCTATCACTTCCTGTGATGAAACTATGGTAGGATGAGAAGGAAGAATCAAATCCTCTCACAAGAAGGATAAACCAGCTGATTGAAGTTCAATAGCGTAGGGATGTAGTGGATGAAAAGTTACAGAAGTACCAGGATGATATGAAGATATTATTTGATCATAAAGCCAAGGATAGGAACTTTCTCCCAAGGGATCTGGTTTTGAGGTGGGATGCTCAAAAATAAGATTCAGGAAAAAATGGTAAATTCGATCATATTTGGTATGGACCATTTAAGGTAGCATCTTCTGAAGGAAAAAATTCATTTCTGCTTGAAAATTTGGATGGTAAGATCTTGAAAGCCCCTGTTAATGGGCATTTTTTAAAGCATTATATGGAATAATTAATTCATAAAAAATCTCATTGTATATACCGTTTTGTTTTTTATTTTTTGAAAACCCCTTCTCATTTTGTAAATAAATTAAAATAAAATAAAAATTAGTTAAGTTTTTATACCCGAAA
>ML824957.1:54661-64859 GCA_009831015.1 Picea engelmannii
TTGCATAATACCCCTTATTAGAGTATAAGGCTTCAATAATGTAATAAAGTCATGTTCAAATAAGTGACTAATATAATAATAACTATACATTATAAAATAAGGAAATTAGGTTAGATTGGTTGCACAACTACTTAGCCATTGAAATAAAAGGGGATTAATCACATTGAATCAAATGACTTTATTGTAATAAAAACATATATTTTACATGAGTCCCTTGAGTCTAAATTAGGAAGGCCCCGAGTCTTGTTTTTAATGAGTGATTTATTTATTATTAAGGTTTTTAGAGAAGCCATAGAAGGAAGAAAACATATTTTAAAAGTAGTTTATAAAACCTTCCATACACAAATAAATTGTCAAGTCGACTGCGAATCTTGAAAAAGAATGCATACGTTAACTGTTTCCAAGGAAGAGAGGAGGAATATGTAAGATAAATGCATCCTCCCATGAGTTCAACAACTACCAGGGAAGAGGATTATCCACCACTATCAAGGAATAATTGAGCCACTGCTAGATACAAGAACCATTGTCAAAGGAGCATGATGAAATGCATCAAGTTGTGCGTATACTTAAAGGCAAGTGAAATATTTTTAATTTATTGAAAGGCATATTATTACACATCAAATGTCACACTTGAGTTCCACACCCTAAGTGTCGCAAGTGTCGCAAAGTGACGTATGCACCTTGTTAAGTGTCGCATGCACTGTCCCAAGTGTCACATGCATCGTACCAAGTGTTGCATTCATTTTTCTAAGTGTCGCAACCCCTTGACGCCATGAAAAACATTTTTCACAATCCCTAATTCATGTTGGAAGAAGAAGCCCTCTCATTTGATAGATAAAACACACATTTTTCTTGAAAAAATCAACCATTTTTTAGAATTTTATAAAGGTGGCAATCCCCTACCGATGCTTAGGGGGTGAAAGTGCTCCTCTAGCCATGCTTAGGGTTGGGGTGCCAATGTCACTCTATATCTCACTAAAGGGGGGCATCATTCTAGTTAGAGGAAAATATGGGATCCTTCTCCTTTTCCTAAGGGCCAACTCTCTTGTGATGAGGTTGTTGTGGTCGACTCCTATACTATGGCTCTATATTAGGATATAATACCAACTTAAGGATCCATATCCTCAACCATCTCCCTCTTTATCTCATGGTGGTTTTGCCTCTCAAGCCTATATATTGAAGGTATTTCCAAGGTGAAGGGGAGAAGAATTCATATATCAAACCTTTGATCCTGGGAGAAGCATCAACATTTTGATTTAAAATTTTTAATGCAAGGGCTGAATGAGGAGAGCTTGGAAAATGTACTTCATCATCATACATGCTTTGTAAGTGCTTGTAACTTGTCTTTCCAATTAATATAAACTTGGCCTATTCCCTTCAAGTTCATGTTTTCTACATCTACATTTTCTTGTCTGTTTTCATTTCATTCTTCGTAGATAGATATGATTTTTCTAATCATATAGAGTAGGAGGAAGAGTTCCTTTTCTACTCTTTGCAGGACTTCAGTTGCGTTGAGGAGCTTGGATATCAAGCCTAGGGATTGGAGGATCAAGGACATACATTACAATAAGGTATGCCACATTCTTCTTCTCTCTTTCTTGATTGATTGAGTTAGATATATAGGGAAAGTAATAACCACTTGTTAACTTATGTATTTGGGCCAAATATAGGGGTCTTGGTCCAAAGGGGAGCTTAGCTTATCTACAGGGTAATATTTCTCACAACAGAAAAATGACGACTCCACTGGGGAAGGACTTTGACTAATCTTTCCTTTGTTTCATCTTAGATCCTTGATTGTGATTATATCTTGCTTGTTTGATGCTTTATTATGAGTTATTTACCCTTCCCTCTTCCTCATTGAAGAGTTTACAAATTCATTTATTGAGTCTCTGTTGAGTATGAGCTTGTGGAATCCAATTTTGAGCTTTTCAGAAACTGACACTCCTCTGTAGTTCACACCAGGGCACCAATGGATGACTGGCACTCCCCCTAACCGTCTTAAGGGGTTCCATTAGCTTGACAAACACTCCCTCTAATCCTCCTAGTGGGAGTGACAGCGCCCTGTTCCTTTGGTAACAGGGGCACTAGTCTCCTCTTTTAGGTGTTTTTGCCTATTTCTGCCCTGCTTTTCTGAGTCTTCTTTTGAGAGTTTTTTTCCCAGAGTCTCTTGATTTGTCATTGAATTTTTTTACTTGAGAATTTGATAGTAGTTACTCATATCATTTCCTTCCTTAAGTTTGAAAATATCTCCTGGTTGTGGTCCCCTTGGGTTAACAAGATCCCTTGGTTCATCCTGCCTTTGAGTTATCCGATCTTCATCTCGCAAAGATTTCATATTGCTTGATTGTTTAGAATTTTTACTCAACTAGGGTTTGCAAAGGTTGTTTGGTTTTGAGCCTTTTTGTCTTTTTTGAAACATCTCACTTTT
Organism: Picea engelmannii; assembly: GCA_009831015.1. Lineage (NCBI taxonomy): Eukaryota > Viridiplantae > Streptophyta > Pinopsida > Pinales > Pinaceae > Picea > Picea engelmannii. Next base: position 57,090 of record ML824957.1, read on the forward strand.
CTGGATGATTAGGACTCTCTTGTTTTCTGCAACCCAATCTTGAATGTTATTTCTTCCTGCTCATGTTTTGAGGATTTTTATGAGTGTTTGTCTTATTTCTCCTTTTCATATTTGATTCATTGATTGAATGAGATATCTCACACTAATTTTATTTCAGTTCTCATCGTTTTGAATGCGCTTTGTTTGATTTTTATTTGCCTCGTATTTCTTTGTGTTGGAAATAAATATCTTTCATTCCATTTGAAAGTTAAGAAGCATAAACGTTTGCATATCTCCTTGCATACATAATAGAACAAATAAAATTTTGCATTCTTTAGGAAATTAGTTTTGGCGCATGTTTGGAAAAAGAACTAGTTTTGCATATGCATTTCGATTTTCGGAAAAAAAATGCTTCTTATTTTGGCATCATCTTGATCCCATAAATTGAAAGTTGCATTTTTATTTCTTGTGTTAAGAAGAATAGAACTCTTCTCCTTCCCATACATAGAATTCATCGAAAAGAACAAATTGCATCTCATTATTTTGCATTATGTTGGAATCAAGTCTCACATATCATCAATTTCATCTCCGTGAACCTATTGAGTAAAATCCATTAAAATAAACCATGTGCTAATAAAATCAACAAGAACATTTTTTATTTTAGCACACCAACAATAGCACAGGATTAGGGTCTTTGGACTAGGAAAAGTGAGTAAATTGTCCAAGATTGCTAAACATACTATAGAGCACTAAAGAGTGAACAAATCCAACTTTCGTATAAGCATAGACGGGAACCCCCTCTCACACAGGGGCTAAAAATGAGGTCACGTGCAGAAGAGAAATGAAGAATACCCCTCCAAAGCTTGACCAATCGTAGTGGAAAGAGCGTATACATGGGGTTCTTACTGAAGTGTCACTAACTCATTTGGTCTCAGTACTTCGTGAACTCTGAATCCATTTGAGGTCCTCTGGAGTCTACTAGTCCACTTGTCCTCAGTTCTCTGGAAGAATTTTAGACTTTGATATCATGCTCATACGTTCATTCCTAACTGTCAATTGTACCCACTTGGAGGCCGACTGTGACATGGTAAACTTAGTGACCTTTCCTAGGTATCTATATAGATGACTGTGGGGGGATTCCCATGGTACCTGGGGTAGACGTCATATCACACTCTCAGTACCCTTGGAGGGTGATCCCGTGAAAGAGAGGGTTTCTTGCACCGAGAAGGGTTGTTACATGGAGTTTAGTGAAACTACTTCTCATTTCTTCGCTGGCAGCTTGAAATCCGGTCTTCGGAAGATCCTTGAGCCTGTTGTTGCTTGGTTGATTTATTTTAGTTTTCATAGGAGTGTTTTTCTTTGAATTTTGTAGTCGACCTTAGGATCGAAGATTTCACAGTATACAAGGTATGGAACCTGACGTTCAAGAACCTCAACACAATGTTTCTTACGAAGGAATGATCAAAGATCAAATTTCTGAGACTAGGAGTGTATCTCCTAGAAGTGGCCATCACGTAGAAGAGTCGGTCACGACCTTCATATAAAGCCTTGCATCTTATGTGAATCCTCTTTTTATTGATCCACTTGGCCTACCACTCACTAATATACCATCCACAAAATATTTTGATGCCTATTATACTTACAATTTATCGCCCGGTTCAACCACTACACAATCTTTTAGCATGAACCCATCATCTTTTAGTTTTTATGAAGGACTTGGGAACTTATTTCTTTCCACAAGTCCTGCAGTTTCTATTGTTGGTGCTTCTTCTTTACTAGAAACATTGGTGACCCAGGTAACCTTGACTCAACCACTTGCACATACATCGCCTTTCGCACATGGGTCAATTAATATTCTCGCTTCACTCTTTCCACACATGCACACACCAAGTGATTTACTTGGTCATCCCATCAGTCAGATGGCCGACAGTCAAGTCATTCACACAACCATGGTTACACAAGCTACTCAACCTCCATTTCATACATTACAGATTAGTACGCCCTACATTGGAGGTCAATATTCAATGGGAGGCCAACCTTTAGTTGGGGGGAAACCTTTATCTATAGGGAAAATTTTTACTGGGGGGGAACCTATGTTGTTGCAATATAAAAAAAAATGGGGAATAGCCACTCCTGCAAGTCTTTCTATCCCTACTGCCACTGGCCTGTATCTTGGACAACCATTTCCAGGAGTTGCTAACCCTTTGTGGGGTCAACCCAATTCGACGGGCATTCCTCAACAAGAAACTTTTCCTTATCAATCTGTAAACCCCATGATTCCAAAACAATAGTCCCTTCAACCACTATAAATGGGGGGACCAATAGGTCAATCACAGTATGTAGGAAGTCCATCTATTCAATCATGGAAAACCAGGACAACCACCTTACATGGGTTGACAACTTGGGCAACCACCATATATTGGAGGACCATCTAGTTTTTCCATATTGCCGCAACCTGGATATGGTCCTATTGGTGTTCCCATGACATATGTTTATTACCAGTATCCGCACGCTAACTGACAACTTCCATTCTTGGCTACATTGGATCTGCCAGATCTGTTGCATTTAACAAATGATCCCATTCAATAGGCTCTGTTTTGGCCCACCATCCATGCCAAATTACCGTCCGACATCCCAAAATTTGACGAAAAACTTAGGGAAGATCCTAAAAATCATGTTATGAATTTCCATTTATGGTGTTATTCCAACTCTTTGATGGACGATTCCATTCGTCTGATACTTTTTCAGAGAACACTTACAGGTGTAGCAACAAAATTCTATATTGAGTTGTTGTGTAACTCCTTTCTCGAATTTAATTATCTTTACATGGCTTTTCTGACGCATTTTCAGTTTCCTATATAGTACGAGACCAATACATATATTTTGACCTCACTCTGACAATCCTCTTCCACCCACATATACGATCATATTCATGAGTGGAAATGACATAGATGATTGATTAAAGATCCAATTTCGGACCAACTCCTCGCGGATTGGCTTACAAAGTTTTTCTTACCTCCCATCGCCCGTGATGTTGCTATGGGAAATGTTGTTACTGAGGAGCATGCTATCATTCATGCTCAATATTTGGACTTGGTATATTCCCAGTCCGACACACTTTACGATCTGATCCCTAGTGCTCCTCATTCATCGAACGATCCAACAAGACCTTCTCCAGAACCAAGTTATGTTTCAAACACCAAAACTATTTCCACTCTTTCTCAAACCTTCAAGGTGAATGTGGTCCAATCCACTTCATCTCAACAACCAATAGGTAAGAAGAAAAACAAGGGTAAATCCTAGAGATATTCTAACCAGCAGGATACTACAAAGACTATTGATACTCAATCGAATAAGAAGGCTAAGTTTCCTTGCATGATTTATGAGGAAGACCACTACATGAAAGATTTCCCTCATCTTGAGGAAGTCGCTAAATTTCTGAAGGGTACCTCCCAACCGGTTCAACAACAACATTTGGTTTCACAAAATCTTGCCCCTCCACAAGGGGGAAACACAGGTCATTCCCACCATGGGGATGCTTCATCAAGTGCCTCTGAGGTGTACATGTTTAAGGCGGTTAATGTAACGACTTGAAAAAATAATTATGATGCTCCTCCAGGTGATCAGGATAATGGAAAAGTTTTCGATCAACCCTCCACATCCACTCCTCTTCATATTGAGAAGCCAATGTTTGATGTAGTGTTGCGCCTACCCAAGAGCGTTATTCGAAAAGTGACATTTAATCCAAATGCTTATGTTGCCCAAAACTACAACATTGTTGAGGATTTGGCACATGAGCCTTGTGTTATGTCATCCCTCAAAGTTATACAACACTATCCAAGTCAACGTAGAACCCTCTTGTCATCCATTGGAGCTATGGATCCAGAGGAGTCAAATATGATTACGTTTAATATGGATTATTTTAAGGAGAGGATCTCACACCACCTCACATTCCAAATTCAAATTTTGGTTCGTGGAAAGAACATCCATCACATTGTTTTGGATGAGGGAGCCTCCACCTATGTCGTGTCTTTTCCTTGTTGGAGAGATACTGGTGTTAATATTATGGTAGATGCGGGAGGTATTTACCTCCACGTGTGAACCTGACGAGAGTAGAAGACTCTGGAAAGCAAGAGAAAACCCTAATGAGTTGGCTAATAACCCTAGATGTCTTGTCGGCTCAAGAAAATAATTTATATTAGGTTATTAGCCTCCAAGAGAAGAAGTCGGCCATAAATAATAATAATATACTAAATAGACACATATCCAGAAGGAGAAGTCGGCCCCAGCAAATCTGGCAGAACCAGTATAAATACAGGGCACCAGTTCAAATTTGACAGCATCTCAGAATTGTAGTTCCCAGTTTGGTGCGCACTGTAGTTCCCAGATTGGTGCACATGTGTGGAGGAGAGTTGCAGGTGAAGTTGTTGCAGCTAGCAGTTTGGGTGTTGGCTTGGACTATCTCTTGGCTAGGGTTTGGACTATCTCTTGGCTAGGGTTTGGACTATCTAATCATCTTTTTGTGATGCGCTATCCTCAGGGAAAGGTGCGCTACCCTTTGTTTGGCTATCTAGCCTAGGGTTTTCTTCTGGAGAAATTCTCAGTCAAGGTTAAGGTGCTCGGAGGCTGGCTTTGGCCTATGGTTGGGTGATGAGGGTATCGTCAATGGTAAAACAAGCACACCATCTTCTATATTCTAACAGGTTATGGGCCCACAACTCCTTCATTTAGTCTAAACACTGGAAGGAAACATAGCCGCTAGGATATTGAGCTCTCTGAGTAACTGGCGCTAGGGTTACTAACAGAAGCAACTTCCAGGACACTGCCGCTAGGGTTACTAGTAGGAGCAGTTGCAGAAACCCTAGTCCTCTTGTTGAGGCACCTTAAGTGAATGGATTGACCTAATCTTTAGACATATCAGTGTGCCCTAGCCTAGCACATCTCCTGGCACTCTCAAAAGGCCAAGATGTGAAGTTTGGATTTCTGGTCAAATCTAGGGTTTGACCAAGTTAAGCAGCCATGACGAACTCTATGAAGTCTGAGAACAAGTTAGATGGAGCCTCTAACTTCAGAGCATGGAATACAAGGATTGACCTCATCCTTGCCAAGAATAAAGTACTGGATATCGTGAAAGGAAAGATCGTGAAGCCAGAGTTTGAAGAAGGAGAAGAGAAGGAACCGCAGAATGTTGCAGCTATGGAGAAGTTCAAAGATGTTGACATCAATGCCATGCGTATCATAGTGGATTCCATAAAATACCACTTGATACCCTACATCTCCCATATTGACTCATTGAAGAAGATGTATGATGCCCTAACAAATCTCTTCTCAGTCAGAAACATCAGACAAGTTATGAGTCTGAAGAATGAGCTCCGTGACATGACGATGAATGAGGATGACAGCATAACATCATACTTTGTAAGAATATCCCAGTTAAGAGATCAACTACAAGCTATTGAAGAGATCACTTCATAAAAGGAATTGGTGAACATAGTACTCAATGGTCTTCCCAAGACGTGGGATGCATTTTTCGCAAGCATGAACACAAGGAAGGAGTATCTAACATTTGAAGAACTTTGGACTTGCTGTGCTCAAGAAGAATCAAGGATCAATGCAAAAGAGAAACCCCGGAAGAAATACGATGATCAAGCCTTCACAACAAGATTCAAGAACTTCAGGAACAAAAGAAAGTTTGGTTCAAGGAGGAAGCCAAATCAAGAGAAAGACATTCAAAAGTACAATGCTTCAACTGTCAAAGTACGGTCACTAAAAGAATCAGTGTCCCGAGATAAAGAAAAGGAAAGAGAAACACGAAGCATCGATTGCCGAAGAAAAGGAACCTACAAAGAAGACTAAGCAGGATGGAAGAGACTTCTTCTTCTAAAAAGGTAACAACACTCTTCTTATTTCTTGTACATATCTTGTTTGCATCGTCTATGTACATATATTGTATATCTATCTCTTAGAAAGATAAAATGTTCCAAGAAGAACTATATCCATGGAAGAACAACAAAATAAGGATTACTATACAAGAAAAGATGAAATACATCTATTACAAGATAAGCCGAAATCAGAATCAATCTTGAAGAGACTTAGAAGAAGCAAAGACAGAAAGAAGTCAGCAATTGAGAGGAAATTGGAAAAAGACTTATGACGTTTTGTAGAAGATAACAAGACGAAAGTGTGGACTTTGTTAGACAAGAGAGCCAATTATATATTGCAGAAGACAATAAGGACGCAGATGGAAGCGTGGACTCTGTTAGACAGAGGGAGCCGATTATATGCACTCTTATATGAAGCAAGGGTTAGGAGGGAGCTAATCCTATGATCCATTGAAAATGATGAAATATATATATCCATGGTAGCAGCCATGAAAGACAATACGTGTTCAGTTCAACCACATAAGAAGACCTCTTTGAAGAGAGGCCTTAAAGTATTCCTGGTTGTCCATCCAGATCCGTGATCCTATGATGAAAAGAAGAAGTGGAATCTCTAGGGCATGTAATCTATAAGAAACTCCATGGGCCCAAGAGCTAAAGAAAAACATGAGGATTCCAAGAAAGAAAGAGGAACCAAAACAACCAGTCATTGAATCAAGAATCACAAGATTACCATCCTGATATGAACTCACTAAAAGCAATCAAGCAGAAGAACTGAAAGTTGTGATGAAGAACAATGTATGGAAGACTTATGAATGAAAGCATTGCGAGATCTATAACCAGTGGTTCTCCCATATGGAGGGAGAAGACTATGATGATTACTTATTCCAGTAAACCAGACTTATCTCTACAGAAGTCATTATATCATCCACAACATCCATGAGTTGGAGTTCTACATTAGATGAATGCAAAGAATGTTCTCCGGAGAAATTGAATAAAGAGCGTATGAAGAGCAATCTCAAGACTTTGAGGCATACCAGAAAGAGACTCCTGTATGAAGATAAGAAGAAGATAACTTGGTGAAGAACCTCCAGTGCACAACAGAAGTGTGGTGAATATTTCCTATAAACATCAAGACGACTACTCAGTATATCAGATCTCATGATGACAGAAGAAGTGCCACATAGATATGTTCCAGCTTTCCAACTATGATATACTCTATTGTTCAGATCTACCTGAAGCCTTCATAGTGTTCCAAACTAAAGTACATTTGAAATCAAGCATTACATTATCCATGATGAAGTCCATAAAGGAGAAAATGATTCTCCAATACATATCTCCATAGATGAGCAGATAAGCAGACATTTTGGTAAAACTTCTATCCAAGATGAAAGAGTTTGCGTGCTCAAGCTAGAGATCGTGGAAACAACTTCCTTCTTATTGGAAAAGGAATAAATGACTCTCCAAGTTAGGAGGGATCATTGAAAACATTATTGAAGACATTCATCTTTAAATTTGAAAAATAGTCCATTTTGGACAGATGCTTTCCTGTTCGGAAAGTGGATTGAGACTTCTGACGGATAGTCACTTTCCATTGTGGTTAACATGGGAAGTATTCTGATTGTTGATGTATCATAAACAATGACTTCCCATTGTGGTTAACATGGGGAGTGGTCTAGGGAAGTCTCTCTTCTTGAGGGTTACTCAAGAAGACTGGCCCGCCTCACCAAACATCGATTTCTCATTGTGGTTAACGTGAGGAATGGTCTGTTTTGGAGGTTGATGCAGGACAGTCTTTTCCTCTTGTGGTTAACGGAGGAAATGGTCCAGACAGTCATTCCTTAGGGTTTATACATTCTCTCCAGGGTGCACTTTGATTAGTGTAGGAGGAATGGCCCAGGGTGGGGAATGG